>JAWPHD010006528.1:0-137500 GCA_037043455.1 Cyrtodaria siliqua
GACTACTGTTTATGTATAATAAACATTGATAAAGACCAGTATTCAAGACAACTGACAAAAGTTTGGTAAAGATACAAATATCAAAAATGACAAGGTGCCTAGAGAGATAACACCTTGGGCAGAGTCAAATGTGACCCTAGGGCTACATGTAATAATATGAGAAGCATGTGTGCTTTGTGGTTTCAGAGAAGAATATTTTTAAGTTTTTCACCTATACAAGTCTATGTAAAACGTGGACCCCTGGTGCGGGGCACAAATGTGAACCCCAGGGTCACCATTTGTAACAAAACTTGGTAAAGGAACATAAGAGTATATAGTAAATGGCAAAATATTCAAACCTCTGGACTCTTGTAGTTCCAACGAGAAGAAGACTAATGTAGTTTCCTATATAAGTCTATGTAAGAACACTGATGACCCACGGGTCACGTGCTGGTCAAATTTTACCCCAGGGTCACCATTTGAACAACTTGGTGTAAGAGGATCATAATCTTATAGTAAATGGCAAAATATTAAACCTCTGGCCTCTTGCAGTTTCCAGAGAAGATTGTTTTTTATCCTATATGTGTTAAGTCTGTATAAAACTGTGAACCTGGGTCAAGACGGCCAAGTTTGACACCAGGGTCACCATTTGATGATCTCAACTTGGCTAACGAGGACCATAAGCAATTATAGCAAATGCCAAAATATTAAAAGCCTCTGGCTCATGCAGTTCCAGAGAAGAAGATTTCTTTCAGTTTCTTCCACTATACCTAGCCCTATGTAAAACATAGATGACCCCACGCGGTCTGGGCACCAAAATTTGACCCCAGAGGCGTCACACATTTGAACAAACCTTGGTAAAGGACCATAAGCTTTAGTATAAATGCAAAAATATCAAACCTCTGGCACTCTGTAAGTTTCCGAGGAAGATTTTTAATTTTATTTCCCTGATAAATAGTTTATGTTAAAACTTGTGACCCCCCACACGGACCAGGGACCAATTGATCCTCCAGAGTCACCATCTTGAACAAACTAAGTAGAAGGACCATAAGCTGATGCTACATGTCATACATGAGAACTCTGTGCCATGTAGGTTCCAGAGAAGATTTTTTTCATTTTTTCCCAATACAAGCCTATGTTAAACTGTGATCCCCGGGGCGGGGCCAAATGTGACACCCTGGATCACCCATTTGAACAAACTTGGTAGAGGGACCAATAAGCTATAGCAAAATGCAAACAATATTAAACCTCTGGCCTCTGCAGTTTCAGAGAAGCAAGACTTTTTTTAAAGTTTTTCCCTATACATGTCTATTGTAAAACATGTGACCCCTTGGCGCAGCCAAATTGCTGACACACGAGGGTCACCATTTGAACATACTTGGATAAAGGATCATAAGCTCTAATAGTAAGCTGCAAAATATCAGAACCTGCTGGCTCTGCTGTAGTTTCCAGAGAAGATGATTTTTTTTGATTTCATTTTGTCTTATATAAGTCTATGGTAAACTGTGACCACCGGGGCTGGGTACAATATTTGACCCCAGGGTCACCATCTTGAAAAACTAAGTTCGAGAGCACATAACGTGATGCTACATGTAATACAATGAGACCTCCTGTGCCTTCTTGGTTTTGGAGAAAAAATTTTCTTATTAAAGATTTTTCCTATATATGTCTATATGAAAAACATGCAAAATCTCAAATATACAAACTTTGGACGCGCCCGGGAGGCTACGCCATTTTTTACACCCAGAGACTCATCCTATTTGAACAAACTTGATAGTCTAATGGTGTTGGCGATCAATTGTTGAAATGCTAGTCCAGCAGTTCTGAGAAAGGAAGATTTTTTAAGGTTTTTAGACATATTATAGGTAATGGCACGCCATTCTTGGATGTTGCAGCTGACCTAATTTATAACAAATCTAACAAGGCATTCATCTAAGGATCATCCACACGTGAAGTTTGGTCAAAAATTGGCTCCAATCAGTTTCTGGAGGGAGAAGTCTATTGAAGCAAAAGTTAACGTACGGAACGACAGACGAAGAGTGATCCAATAGCTCACCTTGAGTCTTCGACTCAGGTGATCTAAAAAACTGCTCCATAATTCATGACAGGATCGCACCCTGTGTCTTCAAACTTTATAGTTTGGTTTGTACTTGGTAAAATAAGCATTACAGCAGGCGACAAGTGGTCCATGGAACACCCTTCCAGTTAACCCGGTAAGGATATGCACATATTGACATCGTAGGTAAGCATCCAGATAAGTTTTACAAAAATCCATCGAAAACTGTGAGAGGAGACACACAGCAATGGACATGGCTAACACTATAATGTCCTCTAACCATTCGATGGTAGGAGCATATAACAGGGCTATAACTTCAGTAATCTAGTTTGATTTTAAACATAAATCAATATGCACAATTTTAGGCATCACTATATAAGCATCCTGTAAAGAATTTCGGTGAATAACTGAGAGGAAATTGATACAGATGATACTTCAACGTAAAAACTTGAATAAAAGAAGTTCTGTAATACAAGTTTGCTTTGACATATCTTGGCATCATATAATGTAAGCACCATGTTAGTGTTGAAAGAATCAGTTGAAAACTGGCAGGAAACAGATGCACATATTTTTCGGACGGACAGTGGCTAATGCTATATGCCCCCTCACCCATTCGGCGGTGTTGGAGTATAAAAAACCTTGTCCGCTCCTATAACTCTTCAAGATCTGATAGTCACAAGCATGAAACCTCACAGGTAGATCTAGATATGTCCACAGTGTGAGAGGATGACCAAACCTCACAGGTAGATCATAGAATGTCCACAGTGTGAGGATGACCTCCTATATATATGTTTGGACACAATAGGTTCCAGTGTCAGTTGCCAAGACCTGATAACGAAAAAGCTTGTCCACTCTAACTCTTCAAGATCTGTAGCATCCTGAAACTTTACAGATAGACAGGATTACCCCTATACTATCAAGATCACCATGATCTGATAACGGAAAACCGTGTCTGCAACTGTTCCAAGACTTAGCCACTCATAAAACTTTAAAAGGTAGTCTGTCCATCAGTAAGAACATTTTGGGATCAATAACTTCAAGGTCAAAATCTCTCCATGACCTGATATTGAAAAACCTTGTTAGTTCTATAGCTCTTAAAGATGTGAAACCTCATGCAAACTTTACAGGTCCATGGCGATGGGGTGACCCCTAATACATTTTTGAGGTTCAATAGGTTAAAAGTTCACCATGATTATAATGAACAACCTTGTTCCCTTTATAACTTTAAGATTTGTAGCCACCCCACATAAAACTTCACAAGTAGACTATTCATGGTGAGAGGATGACCCCCTATTGATTTTGGGGTCAATAGGTTAAAGGTCAAGGTCACACAATGACCTGATAATGAAAAACTTCTGCCCCTCTACAACTCAGATTTGTAGCCATGTGCATAAAACTTGACAGGTAGATTGTTCATGGTGTCAGAAAATGACCCCTATAAATATTTATTTTACAGTCATGGTCAAGGTCACCATGAGCTGATCTTGAAAACCCTTGTCCACCCTCCAATACTCTAGCCACAACTCAAGACACTTCACAGGTACACTTCCATGATTCCAGTGGCAGTATATCAATTGGCCCTTCCGGAGGACAGTTCTAGTTTCAAATGGTTGCATATTTCCCTTGCAACTGACCGACAATTCTAGATTTAAACAAAATGCATTTTTTAGAATTCAACAGCTATGCCAAGACCAAGATCAAACATTTCTCTGTTCATCCGACTGGACATAATCCAGCAGTTTGTTGTATCTTATCAACTGAGCCAGTGAGAAAATATATATTACACTGTACATTATTGGTAGGGATTCTCTGTATTCTCTCCCACTGGGGCAACACTTAATACACTCATATGTGTTAATGGGCTATAAATAACAGACGTTCGAGTTTATAGGAAGAAGAAAGCATTTTCTTCAATGTATTTCAATTTTATTCCAAGCACATGCAAGTGTTTCCATTCATGGCTGACATTTTACAACCTGCTCAAAATTTAAACAAGCTACGACATGTAACTTTTTCTTCAAATAAATACTCAACAAATTTAAAATAGTTCTTACATTCATTTTGCAATAAATAAACTAGTGTATACCAATTATACTCAGCTGCAAAAGAAAGTAGCCACTTTGAAAGTTTTACTATACACCCAATCCTCTTTATCAAGCAACATTCCCTTAATGATTCAACCTATTGAAAAACAAAGGACAACATGAGATTGGCAATGGAATGATAAAAACTTTGGTACCAAACATGGCATATTCATTTTGGAATTTGTCAATTAATTCTAAAAAGACTTTATACAATTAAATCTAAACAAAACTCAGTGGCTACTTTCTTTTGCAGCTGAGTATATATATGTGTAACATAAGAATCTTTCATGGGTATCTAGTGAAGATTGGAATTTCAAATGATGTATAACTGTTATATCGGAACAGAAGTTCAATTAAAATAGTTATACCGAGGGTTGGAATTTCCCTAGCTGAACCTGATACATGACTGATTATTTTTCTTGCATACCATTGGTATCTGATGTAAATGACGGAAACTGCCAAGGATATCCAAGGCCCTGGTAACTTTTAAGTGTTTGGCTTAGTGATGATTCGATCATCAACACCAAATTTTTAGGACAATTTATGGCGTTGCTCTTTAACATGCGGAGTTGGTGTTCCAATTTGCTAAGAAGTGGCTCATTCAGAGTTTTCTAAATTATTATATACAGTTTAGTTTGAACTTATTTATTTTACATCGATTGTAACGAAAGCTCTATGAACTTATTTGAATCACTCTCGATGTCTTCCTGGGTAGAACCAGTACTAAACAATACAGATAAAGTGTCTTGCTCAGGAACACAACACATGGCAATGACGGGAATCGAACCCAAGACTTTTGGATCATGGGTACAACGCTCTTCCGCTAGACCACAGCGCTCCACAACTATATGCAGTTTAAATATATATGGTATACGATAAAACAATAAATATTAAAACACACATTCCTTTGAGACAACCTCGCATATTTAAGACACTCATCACATGCACATATATTATTAATGTTGATTCTGTAATGATATGTAAATGGAATCAACACAAAAGTTAGAATATTGCATTATTTTAAGTTGTGTAGCATCAGCTATATGCCCCCTGATACAGGGGACACTACAAATTTAGTGGAAGACAAACGGTAACGTGAATATTCGATTATTATCTAACCTCCAGCCTGCATCAACTGTCCCCTGTAGCACCTTGAGATTCCTCCCCATTCTCTGTAGCAACTTTGTTGTCTCCATTGGTGATTTCCTTCTTATTCTTCTGGTTGTTCTGCCACTTTCTCACTTTCGGATCCTGTGTGACATAAGAAATATGATAACATAATAATCATGTTCTTTAATATCATGTTTTATCAATTTACACAATGTCCATCAGTAACAGATGGTTCAATACTTAAATTCTGAATTCGTGCAAAAAATGTGTGTACCATACAGAAGCTGTCAATTGGACTTGATAAGAATTTCACATGCTATAATTAAAGAAAACAGTATATTCGTGTGAATTTGAACTTTAATACTTGATTTTCATGAACAAGAAGGCCTCTGGGTGCTCTACTGACTAAATCAGCTCTTATATCAAGGACTGTCGTCATAAAATTCCCATCAATACTTCTTTTAAAACATTGCAAAAAAATCACAAAACAACACCCACAACAGAAACTTAAACCCTTGACCCCCCATGCTAACAATTTAAATTTAAACAAAAGGCTCTAGTTCTAATTTGAGGGACTCGACGCACAACAATTGTATAAAATAGGTTTTGACCGCCTGTAGAGGGGCCCCTTTTTGCAGGCGGTCAAAACCCATTTTATAGCCTCGAGTCCCTAACTAATCGTACTAAATTACAACTAGGGGTTGTTTTTAGTAAAAACAGATGGACTCCCCTACAGGAGAAAGGGTCATAAATCCACCAAAAATCATTCAACTGGAACACGATGAAGATATGTGCAACTAGGCTTGGTAATGGTCAACCCTACCAAGTTTCAGCGGATCAGGAAAAGTTCTCATGTATTAAAACCTTTAAAGGGCCATAACTCCACCAACAATCATTCAACCAGAACAAGACAATGATATATGCAACCAAATTTCATTGAAAACTGAATGGTAGTTGAGGAAAACTAGTCCAGACAAAGCTTGTGTATTAAAACGTTTTAAAGAGCCGTAACTTCACCAAATATCATTCGTTCGGAACACAACAATGATGTGCGCAACTAGGCTTGGTACTGATCTTTCCTGCCAAGTTTCATTGAAATCCAACCAGAGATTCGGGAAAATTAGTCCGAATAAAGTTTGTGTATAAGGAGCCATAACTCTGTCAAAAATCAATAAACCGAAACATGGCAACGACATGATCAACTAGGCTTGGTACTGATCATTCCTGCCAAGTTTCGCTGAAATCCAGCAAGTGGTTCATCAGAACTAGTCCGGACAAAGTTTGTGTATTAAAACTTGTAAAGGGCCATGACTGCCAAATAGTGTTCAACCGGATCACGGTGATGACATGCACAACTGGACTTGGTACTTATCATCCCTGCAAGGTTTGGCTGAAATCCGACCAGGGGTTCAGCAGAATTAGTCCGGACAAAGTTTGTGTATTAAAACTTGTAAAGGGCCACAACTCCGCCAAAAATCTTTCAACCGGAACATGGTGATGATATGCACAACTAGGCTTGGTATTGATCATCCCTGCAATGTTTCGCTGAAATTTATATGAACTTGACTGTTGACCCGCAAGTGTCATTTTAGTGTGGGCTGAATCCCATGAATCAGAAAAAAAATTGTACCGCTATTAAATTCCGTCAATCTTTTCTTTCATTTTTTTCCAGTAAATAATAAATAATGGTTGGTGTATTATGTTTGTCACGGCAATTATTTTGTGTTTTATAAGTTAAAAGTTACGGACACTGTCTCTTTCACTACCGAGCGTAGACTGCTCCACAACGTTTTACTGGAACACGAGGTGTGCAGTGAAGCAGTCTATACCGAGCAAATTTATAGGCTGAAATCTAATTGGCTAATCGTAAGGTCAATCTGATGTGACCTCCAATGGAGCACTGTCAGATCCTTGTAGTGTAGAGTATCATAGCGGGATTTAAAGGTATTGAAAGGAATTTGGTTGACTTATAAAATATCAAAATAATAGTGAGTGAAACCGATAACTTAGGATCATAGATTTCTGGACTAGGGATAGACTAGAGCATTTCATTTTGAATGCAACTTTGTTTCCTGTGAGATCCCATTTGTGGTCGGACATAAATTGGCAGCGTCTGCTGGTAACTACTTTCTTTTAAGCCCATAACATCCATAAATCATTACTTCCTGACTTGTTTTTCTCAACTGAATTATTTGTTTTCATTTCCAGCCTATATTTTACATGCTATTTGTGATGCCATGTGATAAGATGGAGCATCACTTTAAGAAAACTTGCTAGATAGCTTCGACTTTGGCATATAATAAAACAATTTGACGCTGTGTGAATTAACATGACACCAGTACCGAGATACATGTATCTCCACCCTATTGCTGATGTCGGAGTATACTGACAATAGAGTATTATAAGAATCTTTCATGCGTATCTAGTGAAGATAGGGAATTCCAACCTGAGGTATAAATGTTTTTATCGGAACCAAGGCTCCGATTAAAACACTTATACCGAGGGTTGGAATTCCCTATCTGAACCAAATATCAATGATGAATTCTTTCTCTTGCATATCATATAATAATGGAAAATAACACAAAATATGACCTTGATCTTGATACTTTTTGTCGAACAGCGATGTCCACCAATGCCAACAATACATACGACCAAGTATCAAACAAAGAAATTAAAGTTATCAAAAAAAGTTAAATGAGGTTAACTGACCTAACGAAACTGATGTTTAGGGTAAATAATGCAAAACGTGACCTTGACCTTGGTATTTTTTGTCCACCAATGCCAACAATACAATATGACCAAGTATCAAAGACATAAAGTAAGGCAATCACATAAAGTTATCTGAGGTTCAGTTACCTAACCAAGGTTAAGTTACGTAACCAAGGTTAAGTTTAGGGAAAATAAGCAAAATATGACCTTGACCTTGGTAATTTTTGTCGTTCAGTGATGTCCACTAAGGCCAACAACACATATGACCAAGTATCAAACAAAGAAAATGTGGCAATCACATACAGTTAACTGAGGTTAAGTTACCTAAAGTACTATTGTGGGCGAGACAATTATTAACTGTTGATTATATTGCACCAATAATACATTTAAACCGATGGCAGAATAAGACGAAAAATATTAACTGTTTAACCCAAGTGACATGTGATAATTACATTACCCGACAACTATATTGCCCAAGAGTAATGCGACAAAAACTCGACATTTCATTTAATTATATGCAAACAGTTTTAAAGTCAAAATGATACTGGATATTTTACAAATAAATCGAGTTGCTAGTTTTAACGCCTGCTAAAATCTTTATGCCCATTTAAACTATAATTTACTTTGTATTATGTTCAATATTTGCCATAGAGTTGACATGAAATTCATATCCCATTGCCAGCAGAGCAATAATGACTAGCAGACTTACAGGCAGATTATCAGGAGATTCCAGTGATATAGTGACGGGTCCGTCGTTCTGTATGTGTACCTGCATGTGTGCTCCAAATACTCCATCTAGGGATGACAGAAAAGTATGATGGTTTCAAGTCTACTAGAAATTTAACAATCAAAGAATCAGGTAGGTTATATATATATGTATAACTTCAGCAATGTTTCCTGGTTCAAGTTTTGGTTAAAGTTTATTTGATGCTTTATATCTACAAAACCATCAAAGGTATTGCTTTAAAAGCTTGGTATGTATATAAACTGGGAAAGGCCTAAACTTCAGACAAAGCCCGGGTATATTTCACCAGTAATATATTCAAATCTATAGTAGAATAACGCAGAAAAGTTGAAAACTTGAAACTGTATTTGATTATATGCACGTAGATTTAAAGTCAAAATGATACTGGATTAATAAATCGAGAGGCTAATTTTAATGCCTGATAAAAACTTCAAGATTGTGTGTGTCCCTGCAAAAGAAATATTTTTCTTTTTTAAGCTTTACATCTACAACACTGAACTGTATTGCTTTGAAATTATGAACAAGAACCTGGTGAGGTAGACAGCCTGAGGTTGGCCTTGTTTTATTGATCAGTCTGAGTGAAATTTGACAAACCTTTTATTTTCTCATCAGAGTAAGCCTCTCTCATTTGCTGTAAGAAGTTTTCATAGAACTGCTGTGAGAGGTCGGGTCCCATTGCTTCATGAAAGTCTGGCTTGTTTCCCTTCAGTATCATGTTCAGCGTAAACTGTCAAAGAAAAACAGGGAACACTTAAATGTCTCTGGGTATCATCGATGAAATGTTAAATATATACAGCATAGCATCATTCTGTAAAATGTTGAACAAATGCAGGTTTCCCTTAAAGGGACACACGGCACTCTTGATTTGTTCAAAACTCTTGATTTGTTCAAAACTCGCATGTCCCGGTGTTTTCAACAAAAATTGCACATTTGCGATCATTGATATTAATTATTCGAACAGTTCGAAGCAAATTGTTTTTACATATTACTAACTTTTGATCAGGTCAAGGCTCACAGTATGTAGGTTGCTGGGTATTATGTATCCTATGCTGAAGCGCAGTTTCAATATTGAGATTATTACTTGTTTATCATTATAACATCAATAAAACTGAAAAACAGCAAAAAACTCGGATAACGTTGACTGTAGATGTAAACATACTAATTATTTGCAATTGAAATATTTTCAAATAAAGGATTGAAACACATTTTGTTTGTTAGTGACAAAATAGTCAATAAATTCATGAACACAGAGTTCTTGAAATACAATCAAAATACATATATGTAGGCAATAGGCACTAAATAATAAACTGTTGATAAAGATATATACCCAGGCCCTCAAAAGAATTTATTTTACAGCTTAATTTTTTTTCCCCTGAATGTAAGAGCCAAGCCCTATATCGCCTGCACAAAATTTATAACAAGGTTTGCCAGACAAGATAGCAACTGCTATATATGTATGACACATCAGTTTCATATGACATTGTGTAACGATGTCCAGATTAATCGAATGTAACCGATCATCAGTTACTCAGGCATCCAATTATAATAATCAATTATAAAAGTCTACAATCAATCATAGGTAAAAATACACTTTAATAAATGTTAACAAGAGAGAAACGCCTGGTGGCGTTAAAGTCAGGTTTTCTAAAATGTGAAAGATGAGTGCCTGTGTGTTTGGAACTATTTAACAGAGCTTTTCAGATAGATTGTTTTTTTGGGAGTGGGAGGATGCTTTAATGTTGAAAATCTAGTTTTCATTTTCAGCGCATGATGTTTGGTACATGTCAGCAACTTACTGTCCATGTTTTATAATAATTGCATATGGCAATGCTGAGATATAAAAAAAAATGTTGATGTCCATATAACAAAGTTAAAAAGGTTAACATAACATATATTTTGCAAAAAGTAGGTGAAAGTGACCAAGTTTTCAGGGTATGGTAAAGTTTGATGAAGATCGGACATGATGATGCTGAGATATAACAAAATCCTAATAATTCCCCCCTCCCCAAACTTAAACAAAAAGGTTAACGTAAAGCATATTTTGGAGAAAGTAGGTCATAGTGACCTAGTTTTCAGGGTATGGTCAGTGCTTGATGAGAGAAAGGACTAAGGTGCTGTTAAAGTTTGATGAAAAACTTAATTACATTGTGTTTATTTTCAAATTACCTGACTGACACAGAGCACCTCATACTTTTTGTCCATCACACTCTTGTCCCACCTCTTACCATCATCATCATCAAAGATTCGCAGATTTAATATCTTTCTAACTCTGAAATGGTAAATTAAAAGATTCCAGAAATGTGTTTTAGCCGAAGTATGTTTTTTGTTAACCTTAACGCAGATGATTCAGCCTATGTGTCAAATACTGGTGTGTAATATATTGCCTCATTTGCATTAAATCACCCGATGTTCCCAGGCGTTAATTGAAACAACTAATTTAAAGTAACTAAACTGCCAAATTTCATTACAAAATCATTCTTCCAAACTGTATCCATGTGTAAAGGTCATAAAACAATGCATATGTGCCAATTAAAAGTCTAGATGTATTCATGGGTACTTAAAAAAAACGTTATTGAATATTCGTAAAATGAATTAAGAGTTGGTAACTCATAATTTCATGCTTTGGCAACGAATGTCAAAAGGTAATTTCTGTAGGTATCTGGAGAGCCCAACAATTTATGAAGTTATGGTCACGTGTAACGAATAAAATTAACCTGCTTCGGTGTTGAGAATAAACAGTAACTGTAAATTGTGCCTGTTCAAAGTTGTTGGTGAGATAGCGGCTTCAAAACTAACCCTTTTGTAAAAAGAGTCATACAACCTTTTTAACTACACAATACCTGTCCTGTACCTATGAATAACCCATTTAGCAATGCACACTGCCTGTACATATCAGTCTACACATCAGGTATTGAAACCGAAAATATGCCTCAGTTCACATATCTCATTGCATTTTAGCTTGTTCAAGATGAATTTTAACCTATATGTATAATTTATCTTTGTAACAGTAATGTTTATGTATCTGATTACAGTTGTTTTTGGGCATGTCTTTGTGTTGTTTCAAGTTTCCATTTTGTTGTTTTCGTTTTCGCCATTTTATTGAATGAGATTGAGGCCCTTCGATTTTTTAGTTTGTAATGTTGAAATGTAGGTTTTTTCTGTGCAGAGTCATATGTTTGTGTTTCTGGACATTGTCGTTAGCAACATGACAACAATATGACTTAAGGTCGTGGTCGCTTTGTGCGAAGTGTTAGGACACTAGTTGTATGACGTTGCGTGTTCTGATATCCACTAAATGTCCATACCATCTTTCTCGCATAGTATTTCTTGCCTGTCTGACGTATTGGACATTTCATTTTTTGCAAGTTATATTAGACTGATGGATGTACAGTCTAGTGTAACCCGAGATTTGGTATTCTTTCCTTGTAGCAGAGCTTCTTAGTGTGGTTTGTCTGATATCACTTTGCATGCTACATAGTTTCGATTGCAGGGGTGGGAACCTCGTGATTTTGTTGTTTTTATATGATCTGAGCTAAACTCTGTCAATAAATGTAGGATGATACTAATATTGTATTAGGTTTTTGTCTTTTCGAAGAATGAAGAGACATGTGTTACTTTTACATCAGAGACTGCAAAGGTGAGGATGAACACGTCAACGTTTAGCAGCTTCTCAGAAACTGCACAAACTAGATAATCCAAATTTGTATCATACTTATATATCGGGTAGTTCAGCTCAATTATACAGAGTGACTCCACAGATGACCTGTATTATAACAGGTCATTAATGTGCATTTGGCTCCATTTCTAAGAAACTAAATATACTAGAACATGAACTTGAATCATGCTTGTATACTGAGTGCTACGGCTCAATTAAGTACAGCTGGTCTACAAAGGACAATGAATGTTATTAACTTTGTTAGGGGGAGGGGGTGTGGGGAGGGGTGCATACCCAGAGGAATTAGACAAATGTACAAACTAACTGTCTAATTCCCATCCCTAAGAGCAACATGTATATCTAATTCCCCAGGGTCTACCAATATACTCAATATCAAATATGTTGATACCAGATTCAGTGATGTCTAATTCCGGGACGATTTTTGATATGCACCGTCCTCCGACGGGGTGCATATATAAATGTCTGTAGGTAAAAAAAGAACCCCAGACGTCAAATAATTGAGACTACCCCGGGGTACGCCCGCTGTCGCAAAACATTGATAGGTGCAAAACCAATACTTACAAGTATTCAGCATCTTTAGGTGCGTCTTTCCTGCCTATACCGATCAAGACACACAAACCCTTCCCAATACTGCTCACCTGCTTACCATCCACTGAAAAGAAAGAAATTCCATTTGCCATTCTTTCTACTGCACACATCAGTTGAATGATTACATATATTTTCATCAGCAATCCCAATACCACAATGCTGATTTCTGCCGAAATTTAGAGAAAAAAATCCATATTAAAATGCTTCTTGTTGCATTGAACTTGAATCACTGCATTTTTTATTGTTGTGAGATATGGTTGATGGCATAGTTAAACCTAAAATGCCCTATTATTATTTTGCAAAAACTGACTTCTACCATACAAGAAATCAACAGTTCTTTGGCAATGAATATGATGCTATACTCAATTACACTGATTCATAGATTCTATCTATTATTAATCTTATGATTAAAAATTTGCAAGTATTTTCTTCGAAAATCAACTTTTCCCCAAATGTAAGGTTTGCAAGTTATGACTCCGGTTTGTTAAAGTTTGTACAGTACCTTAATAATGTACTGAGGGATGTGAGATTGTGTTTGATAAATCCAGGATGTGACCCCAACCGAAACCTGGAATTTTTAATTCAGAGGCAAGTATGCTAATAAATTATAAGAAACTACAAAAGACTCTGGTACATACTCTCGTTAACCTAGATAAGTTGTCCAATTAAATCAATTACCTACAGCAATGACCTTGGCCAGCACAGTGGATGATTTTAAACTTAAAATCCCTTTGAATGGACTCACACCCATTTACTATATGCTTATTAGTTAAATCAGTTATGATTATTATTATATTTAACAAGAGGCCCAAGAGGGCCTATGGACGCTCTACTGGCTAATATGGCTCTTATAACATCAATGAAGCGAGTGACTATCGTCTTAAAGAGGTAAAATATAGCATTTTTAACGAAATCAAGAGCCATAACTCCGCCCTTACTGGTCTGATCTGGCTGGTTTTCGAACTTGGCCAGTAGAGATAATAAAAATAAAAAAAATAATAATAATTAAAAAACTAACGAAATATAAAAATAATAAAAGTAAAAAAATCTGGTAAAGTTTGGTAAAGATGAGATGAAAAATGAAGGCCCTATCGCCTTAACAAGGCAAAATATAGCATATATAACGAAATCAAGGGCCGTAACTCCGCTGTTACTGGTCCGATTTGGCTGTTTTTCGAACTTGCCCGAGCTTTATTGACATTAACAATCTGGTCAAATTTGGTAAAGGTTGGATGAAAAATAAAGGCCCTATCGTCTTAACGAGGCAAAATATTGCATTTTTAACTAAATCAAGGGCATAACTCCGCTGTTACTGGTCCGATCTGGCTGTTTTTCAAACTCGTCCGAGCTATCATTGATATTAACAATCTGGTAAAGTTTGGTAAAGATCGGGTAAAAAATGAACGCCCTATCGTCTTAACGAGGCAAAATATAGCATTCTAATTTAAACGATGACCGAGTTACATTTCTTGCACTCTGCACTTCCTCTCATTGCCCACTATCAGTCCGATCAGTAGTTTTGAAGATATGCTCCAGAAAAGAAAGTGTGATGGAGACACGGACGGACAAAGCGGCAACTATATGCTCGCCCTTCAGGGAGCATAAAAAATATGTATTAAATGCTCCATTTTGGAAACACATTTATGTTTGAATGCTCAAGTTGTTTTATTTCAGTCATTATAATTTATCCAATCCTTGACTTCACATTGAGTGCGTTCACGGTTCTCCCATCGGTTACTGAAAGCACCCTTGGTAGCCATAGGCAACCATTGGATGCCGTCGTTAGTTGTCGGTCTGCCAATGGGTAAGATGTCGGTAACCAACCTTACAGTAACTCTAGACCCGAGGCAGCATCGGTGGCCTTGTTATGACATAAGTTCAAAATGAAGATGAACATCATCACTGAAACGCATATTGCTGATAGTTTAATCCCAATAAAAATACTTGTGAATATTATGACGCGCAATGTCTACAAACTCAAATGTCCGGTTTTGAAGTATAACGACATCAGGTATCCTCTGCATTTCCATTTTTCTTCTGCATTGGTAGCCAATGATAACCTTGCACTGACGTTGGTACCATATACCACCCATAATGATATCCGTTCAGAGTTAATTGGTTACCAATTGTAACATCAGTACCCAATGGTAAACCTATGCTACCATCGGTGGCCATTTGTAACCTATGCTGGTTGCCAGTGGGAGAACCCTGAACGCACCTACTGGTAAACTAGACCTTTTTTTGACCAATCACAGACTGTTTTATTTAGTAGACATGGATTTTTTTTACCAATCACAGTCTGTTTTATTTAGTGGACACGGACCTTATGGTCAATGTGAAGTCATTGGATAAAATATAAATTATAAAGACTGAAATAAAACAACTCGAGAATTCAAACATAAATATGACGTTTTCTTCAAAATGGAACATTTAATAAATATTTTTGTATTTATTTTTTAAAATTATGACTGAAAAATGAAAGTTGGTGCACATTGACATTTGGCGGGAAAAAACAACAACTGCAAAACTGGTGGTTGGGCGGATTCACTTCGGAGCCAGAAACAACCAACTTTTTATAAGATTAGCTATAAAGAAAAGAATGTCACTTGGATGTAAGTTTCAGGCAATGGGTGTCATATATAGCTATGAGATATAGGGAAATCAGGGTAGGCTATAATGGAGGCCTGAAAATCTATACCATTTAATCCCTAATAAACGCCCCCGTAACATTTTTGGGGGCATTTATTTCAGACCAAAAATACATAATTTAACTTTTAAATCAGACATTATTCAATGGGTTTGTCTAGGGTTCTCCCATCGGCAACCACTTTGGTTGCCAAATGCCACCGATGGTACCATTTGGTACCAACGAGGCCACCAATACTACCTCAGGTGTAGAGTCGCGGGAAGATTGGTTACCAACGTTCTACGTGTCGGTGAACCAACGGCTAACGACGGTGACCAATGGTAGCTTCCAATAACCGATGGGAGAACCCTGAACGCACCCGCTGATAACCAATCAACCAATGGGAGAACCCTGAACGTACCCATTGATTTTCTTTACCAAGAAAGCCAAAGACTGCATGTCAATCAATCAATACATTGTGAATGAAATAGATTAACTTGCATCTTTTGGTGTTTTAAAAATATATATTTCTGAGTAAAATGGTGGTGGGCTGGCGGTGCGTTTATTAATGGGTGGGGCGTTTTTTTAGGGATTATACGGTAGTTGTCTGTGACCTGTGACCTAAAATTATAGAAGTGTCGCGGAAACACATAACATTCTCTTTTTTATATTATCAGAAGGAGTATGATTACTAAAATAAAGATGCAACATATTTTGTACCTGTTACACTAGCTTGGGTAACTCTCTGAATAAGTGCTTTCATTATTTTCAGTTGATGCTTTCGAAGTTGAAATTTACAACAAATTTACATTTTTTGAACTCGCGTCTTTCAAACCGGAAATACAAATTCCGGAAGCAGACAGTTTCCTTGGCGACGTTTGGCATCAAAGTAACTCGATCATTTCTGTCAATGTAAGAACCATTATTTATGCATTTTAATGCAAATATATTGCTCTTTTAAAATATCTTTTTTGTAAATGATAATATATTCAATTTAAATGTTGGCATAAATTTTTTCTCTGTGTCGTCAATAATGCATTTTGCAGGTTAATTCAAAATGGCATGTGATTTCGCGATTTTCACTCATTCACCCTGTTTATTTGATTTCCTTCCCATTTAAGCATTACTCTCTTGTCTCCTTCTTACGTTCATTGTATGATTGTACTTTTCATAATTCCACAGCATTTTGAATGTTTTCGAATATTATAAACATCCCCTGTAGTTATTAAGATATATTGTTATGTCAATGTTTTGGTCGACAAATATGTGATTTGAATGGCAGTATTTATAATGTTAGCATTACATCTTCAGTGTGCAGTCAAAATTTTGAGAATAAGTCATACATGACTATACAATGGATTACGGTCCCCATATTGATATGGTATCCAGTAAGGTGAATAAAAAACTCGGTTTGCCCTCAAACAAACTAAGTCAACTGCATACAAGACATTAGTTTGCCCACAGTTATAATATGCAATGCAGGAGCAAGCGTACCATTACATAAGCGTACCAGCGTATAAGCGTACCATTTTAGGAGCAATCGTCCCATGTATAGAATATATAGTGGTAACATAGGTGCTAATTTGTTTGTGGTTTGCAGTGCGACTTGATTGTTATAATGGTGATAATTGCATGGTGAGATCATTTTTATAAGATTTTTATATGGGAATATATACAATTTTTCACGCACTTGTTAATATAACAAATGACAATTATAAAGTTTTACATACAAGACGCTTTGCATTCAAGACAGAAATAAAAGATATTTAATATTTTTTCACACGCTCGTTTCATTTTTAGTAGTTTTATTTAATTAATATATACACAACAAATAAATATATATCTATATATGTGGTACGCTTGCTCTCGGAAAGTGGTACGCTTGCTCCCGGTACGCTTGTGCAATGGTACGCTTGCTCCATCATTCATAATATGCCTCCCAGGCACAATTGATGTGAACATAATATCCGAAAGAATACTTATATAAGACATAAATTGTGCCATTAATATACAATGGTAAACTTTTACTCAGAATTGTTTTGTTTATTACATGAAACAAATTGATCCAAAGAATGGTCCATTTATCCATCCAGAACACACGAATGACTGTCCAATAGCCTGTAATTGCTAAAGTTAGCTCCGTTTAGTTTTTGGAAGGTGGCTAGTGAAACCTTCATTAATTGAAGGGGATCTTAAGAAATTTAAATCCATAAAATGATTATATATTCTTTAATATAAAGAACATTAACTTTTTATATTGCAACACCCCCTTTCGAAGATTATGTGCATGGATTATATAATTATATGTATATTGATATAAATAAATTTTGTTGTTTTTATGAAATTAACTTGAAAACATCACACACAAAAACACACTTTCATGTTAGAATTTTCCCCTTTTATGTTTATGAATTTACCTGTGTATGGACGAATATATACCTCATATCTTATTACTTACTGGTATTCTTTTTGCATATATTGAACATCTTTATACATTGAATAATTAATTGAAACATTTAGTTCCCTTCAGTAAACACTCACATTACTGCTTGATGATCTGATAAGTAAATATGAATCAAACTGTTTGAAATTTTGCAGATTTACCCCTAGTGCTTACCTTATCAAAGTTGGCTTTGCAAAAAACTGGATAAGAAAATGGCTGATTCAGAACCACTGCAAATTCGACCTCCCGAGACTATCACCATAACTGTACTGAGAGCTAGAAATTTAGTAAGTATGGTCATTTGAAAGTTTAATATAATAAATAATTTAATAGTTAAAAGTAGTTTACATATTTTTATGACATAAAACTTTATGCTTATTATGAAAAAATAATATGAAAAACATGTAATTACCGTATGTCTCCTTTTAAATGCTCTGCACTTCTTCCTTCTTCAGAAGGGGGCATTTATATGAAGCCATAACTAATATAATATTATTTATATTGTATTATTTTTAGATATCATGAGGTCTAGTTTAGAGAAATACACTTGCCTCACTTAATGTCTCGATTAGAAAAATACCTCCCCCAAGCATTTGCAAATACATATACTACTCAAAATTTGCTAAGGATCACTTTTTTGCTGTCTAAATTTCTTGCTGAAATAAATAGCATTAAAAAGTATCAGTAATGTTCAAAATGAGTTGTTAAAATCAATTATGTCTGAAGGAATGTTGGAATAAAACTTTAATAGTGTATTGGATGATTTGTTTTGCGAGTCAAGGTCACATCCACATCTGCTTTGTCACGTTGCGATGTACCGACCTAGATACAACTATAAACAAAGTTTGAAAGGTGTAGTGCATACATTTATGAAAAATATATAAGCAAGAACAAAGGAAAACCATTAGAGCTGTTTATGGCCTCATATAAATACCTCCTTCTGTAAAATGCATCACTCCCAGTGGCGTTTAAACGGGGGGTATACGGGAGTCAATCTTTCTTTATATTAGTGTTTTTTCTGATAAACAGAAAGGTTCCAGTGCAAAAGCAGATGCTGTCAATGCCACAGTCAAGGTTGAGTTTGGGGAGAGGAACCTTGGGGAGTCTCCCAAGGTTGACTGTACAGCAGAGGTGCCAGCAGAGTTCAATTATAATGCCACCATGAGCTGTACATATGATGATCCTACTGCTCTTGATGAAATTGCTCACAAACCTGTGGTCTGTAAGTATGGGAACTTAAGTATCCTCTAATTAAATAATACATTCTGGGACGTGGATGTTGCTAGATATTTGCCTAATTTTGTATCAAGTTTATTACGAATACTTAAAAAAGTTATCAATTCTATTGTCATGCTGAACATGATAAACTAAATATATGAGAAGCACTGCCATGATGCTTTTCTTGTATTATTATTTAATTATAATATTTATTTTTCAGTTTATTTGCCACTTTTACTTCCAAACATAATGGTACATTTAACATGTAGTTTTCATTAATGATCCCTCTTTCCACATGTATTGTATCATTACACACAGTAACTAACATCATTTCACACATTTTTACATCAACATTCTTTAAAGGGACACTGTCCGTAAGTAAGCAGATATTGAGCATAACCAAATAACCGTCTGACTTTTATTTAGTGAAATGTATACATGAAAACATGAGCATAGACCCTAAGAAGTCTGTAATAATACACTCGTGAGTTTGAAAAAAAAGAAGCTTTAATTATTATTTGTAAATAAAGTGGGACGCACAATATTCACCTTTCTACGATCACGTGACTTTCAGTAGCGCATTAGGTTTTCATCATAGTATGTATAACGAAATATGTACAGCCCGCTTAGCTAGTCAGGAGCGATGGACAACTTCACGCTCACGCTCATTATTATTACCGCGAATGTATTTTTAGTTCAAACGCCCAAAGCATTTTTTTCATTTTTTTGTACCGCAATTGAATTCCGTCAAACAATCTTGCTTTTAATTAGTAAATATTCAATAATGTTTAGTGTGTAATGTTTGCGAACATAATGAGTGTGTGTTTTATAAGCTAAAAATTACTGACATTGTCCCTTTAATTGATGAATTTCAACAAGTGTACTAGGTGTCCATTTATTATACCCAGTAAAAAATGCATATATACGTGATGAAATTGTTTATAAATGTATTAAATGAATTCCTAGTATATCAATCATAATTTTTTATAGACACTGTAATGTCTTTTTAATGTTCTCTAAGAAATTGTCAGTATACTTTAATAACTGAACAATATCTTTGACATGAAAAAAGTGAAAGATTGAGAAACGAAAGAGAAAACAAGTGCAGCATAATGTCATAAACAAATGGTACATCGCTATATCTGACAGACTGTTGTAACTACCACTATAAAGTGTTTGTTTTTTTATTTTCCCTTTCCAGTGACTGTAAATGGTACATGTAAGTCTCCAATCTGATTGTTGTAAACACCACAATTTGAAAAAAAAATCCTCCACCAGTTTCACTTGCTCGTTGTTTCACATACATATCTGTACATAGATCGCACTCACTGTATGTGTTGTAACCGCTGCCAGTAACATTTGTTCACGTACATTTGCATCCATTCTCAGTGACGGTGATTGAGATTTTACCCAAGGAGAAGAAGCAGAAGGAGGAGAAGACATTAACTCTGGGACAGTGTACCGTTGACATGCTGCCTCTAGTTAAAGGTGAGTTTTATTTGTTCATTATCTTAAAGGAACATATGACAATCTTGAAGTAGTATTTGTCAGGCTCTAAAATTGACACCATGGTTTATTTATCCACGAACATTTTGACTTTAAACCTACCTGCATAAAAGGTAATACAATTTGAAGTGTTAACTTTTTCTTAGTTTTATCAAACCAATGTGATAACTTTGGTTTCCATGAGAGAACGAAGCATTTGAAAACGCAACACCTGGCATTTTTTGAATTTCTAGAGTGGAATTGAAGTCCTCGTGCAAAATGTGTTTTAAGTGTTCAAACAAGAAGTAGAGCAAATCTTATACTAATGTTTATTTGCCATATGTTAACCTTTGGGACACTTGTGTACTAACATAAAATACAATCTTCATTGAACAAAACAACAGCGGACTAAAAATGATCGAAAATCAAAAATGTTGCGTTTTTAAATGTACTGAGTGCAATATAATCAAAAATGAGTAATATATGCAAAAACAATTTACTTTGAAATATTCAAATGATTATTGATAGAGACTGCGAGTTTGAAAAACACAAGAATGTCTCATAAGATACAATGTCATACATACTTATTAATTATGGGTTTTCCTACTCCATGTCTTAGAATTTTGTGCCTAGTGTCCTCATAGTCCCTCACTAAAGTAATATGCTAAAACATAGATCTCTCCAATACTGATATTGGGAGGCAAACATGAAGGAAAACACTTCTCAAAACATTCATAATTTAGTATCATGAATACCTACTCTACCTAACAGTTTATGTAAAAAATAATTGATGTAGTTACTCCACCAAAGAACAAAGAAACAAACTGAAGTTCTTCACGGATACTGTTATTTAAATTAAGCATCAGTGTTATACCACTCCAAGAATGACCTGAGTTGACAAAATGATCAAATGCTTATTAAAGTGAATACATGTACTATGGAAACTTGTCAAATTGAAGATATACTTGTTCTTTAAAGGAGAAACAAACCACAGATACACGCTGACTGTTAATCCGGTACCGGGGTCGCCATTAGAGAGTTTATCTCCAGATGCTCCTAAGGTGAGTTGTTTTATTTTTCCAGTCATGATAAAAATAGTGACAGTCTGTGCATGAACATTCTAATATCCATCATTTCTTCACCTAAATTCTATGCCTTTTGCCAAAGTAATGTTTCAACGTTATTTTCACTACAATGATACATAGAAAATCATAAAATCTCTACCATCAATGGGTGTCGCCCTGGTGTTATGGTTAGCACTTTGGTTTAGTAATTCGGGGATCATGCATTCTATCCCAGCAAGGACCTGATTTGGATTAATTTTCAACAGAATTTCACACCTGACCGGTCCTTGGATGAATCTTTAAACCAAACCAAGGTCTGCTCGCTGAAATACCTAGCGCAATACAGAAAGCACAAATAAACGCTTATACACACATGGTCGACCATCACTTCTTGACTAATTGGCATGACACATGGTAAACTGATCATGCTAAAACATTAAAAGTCTTTTGACAAAACGTAATTAAATAAATCTTGTTTGTGAGTTCTGTTGATTAAAGATATCCTTCCTAAAGCAGGACTGAGACTTGCGTGTGCTTTCACTTGTTTGATAGAGATAAAACACAAACATACATGTTCCCTCATAAATTACAATACATGATATTCTAAACCCATGGTAATTTTCACCTTCAAGTAACCTGTGAATTTGCGTATATTTGTAGCCTGAGGTTGATGTGTTGCTGTCGGTGAATGAGCCTCTGATAGATGACACACAGCTCAACCATGGTAACCTGTTGACCGTCACCGTGGAGAATATGTTCTCCCCACCAGAGAGCTGGGCTCTCACAGGAACACAATATGCTTATGCAGCTGCCCTGCCAGTGCCCGTCAATGCAGAAGTAAGTATGGGGGCTCTGCCATACTTGTATAATATCTACAGTCTGTTCTTCCCCAGGTGCCTGGCTACATGTATGCAGAGTACATAGCTGCATACACATTGTCTAGGAAAATAAAATGTAAAAAAAATCAACAAAAAAAACGAGGAAAATGGGCTATAAGGGAACATATTTTCTTATCCAGTTTTCCATTCGGGTCTCTTTTTTATCATTCCAGCTAATAACTATCTGACATGTAAAAACATTTAACGTATTTTATAATAATATATCTGCATATAAAATTAACAGAAAGAGACCCCTATAGTGTTTGCCAATGGACATCTCAAGCCAGGAGCAGACAAAGAGGTTCCTAACAGACAGAAGAAGTGGGCGGTACCAGCGACAGCATTGGGAAATGCTATCTACATACCTGACCAGTAAGTATTTATTGTATCATGGATGTGTTCTCTCGCTGAAAGTTTTTTGCAATTTTCTTGGAAAACCATTATTTTATATAACATAATAAAATACCCGATAATTATGTTTTTATGCAGTGAATTATTCTTAATGGCGCATCAACACATGATAGTTATATAGAGCAGTCCCAGAGATGGGGGAAGGATACATAGCATCCGGGAACCATGCAGAGGTAGAAGTTATCTTTGTTATGCACTAGCAAACATTGGCCAGTGCATACAATTTCAACTCGCCAAACAGGAAATTTACTGGCCATTACTATGGCATTATTTTTCCAGAGATAATTTTTTCAAAAGAAAACATTGTGTTTTCTTTATTGTGTTTTCTCTTTCGACCATGTTAGCAGCTGACAAAAATTTGCTGGACGGGTATCATTGATTACCATTATTTTGTATGTAAAACACGCGAGATCGATAAAATGCGATGCGACACAGTCTGTCTTGTGCGTGCTAAAATAGAAGCTCCTTGATGTTGTCGAACAACTTCTACAACTACCCAGAGTAGCATTTGTTTCACCTGTTAGTTATTATTTTATCCTTGGAAACACGTGAAGTCGTACATTTTCTTAACTTGAAAGCATCTCGCAAAATTTTGCCAGCTGTTGCAATTTCACCTCACAGTTTCAAATCCAAATCTCGCAAAATGGGAGTTGCAAGTGCTAAATTCGAGCCCTGCTATGCCCTACTCTTACTATCAAACTCTTTACTATCGAATCGCTTCCTATTCTTTAGCCTGTTTGGAGAATAGACTCTGATAAATAGGACTGAATCAAAATCAAATTACCTGCATTAACACTGCGTTAATGATATTGGTTGATTTATTCCAGGCTCATATCTAGTGACCCTATTGATGATGAGGATGGAGATTTTAGGGGTAAGGATGACCGAGAGCACAGGAATCTATCTGAACAGGAGAAAAACAGGGTGACCTGGAACACAGAACGCAGGTCCTACCTAGAGGGCAGTGCTGTCAAAAGGTAGATTTGTTTTCTCCTTTGTTGATGTTGTTTATGCCATCTTAAGATGACCCTTTATTTGCCATATCTAGTGGAGGTGGGGGTTAGGGTCCTGGGTTTCTCAAAAATGTCAAAAATGTTTTTGCACAGACTTACGATCCTTTTAAAATAGTTTGATCGTCTTTTCATGTAAACTTACTCTTTATTAGCAACACTTAAAATATCTTACGCATTGTAGTTTTATACATATCATTCCTAATTCTATATGATGAAGTTGACTGATTTTCATAAGTGTCAATCATGCATCAATAAAAACTCTGCATTTCAAACCAAAGATGAGAAATATATCAATGTGGAGACTACTATTTTATATGCTAGCTACATTAAAGGGACAAAGGTTAAAGGGACACACAACAATCTTGAAGTTTTTATCAAGCATTAAATTAACATCTTGATTTATTTATCTACCGGTAGTATCATTTTGACTTTACACCCGTTTGCATATAATTAAATAAAATTTTGAGTTTTACGTTTTCTGCTTTATTCTACCATATATTAAATATATTATTGGTGCAATATAATCAAAAAATAGTAATATGCAAAAAAAAATTGATTTGAACTGTTCTAATGATTAATATTAATGATTGAAAACGTGCAAGTCACATTGGAAAACTAACGAGACGCTGCGAGGTTTACCTAAATCAAGATTGCCCTGTGTCCCTTTAAGCGCTTTACACACATTATAATGTCATCTTGTACATGTTCAGTTTACAAGACAAGATAGCCAAGTGTCGTTACTGGCCACTCGAGGTGATGAGACTCCCCCAGCCTGCTGCTGCCAAGGGCAAGAAGGTAATATCACATGTTTTTTCATTTTATTTTGGGGAAACACAGCTTTTGTAAAACTACCAAGAAATAAATGCTGGTGAAGAAGGAGCCATTACCAGAGCTGTAGATAAGCTGAGATTTTGAGTATTTTACTCATACATTTTTTTTTACAGAGACCCTCAGTTCCTTAAAATTATGAGTATCATTACTCATCAACTTATTACAAATACTCTAAACTTCTTAAAATCATGAATATTATATTTGTATGTATTGTCCAGTGGAACAGTTTTTTCCATATTTACATTATGACAGTATGTGTCTAATATTGAGGTTATACAGTGTTTCTTGTGTTTCAAAATAGTTTACTCTGAACGAGTTCCTGGTAACTCGCTCATTTTGAATCTGATGAGTAAAACTCATTGCAGTCAACAATTATCTACAGCTCTGATCATTACCTTTATTCAAGTAATAGTGAAATGGCAAAGATATTTACTTTGCATCTCATACCATTTAAAGGGACAATGTCTGTAACTTTTAGCTTATAAAACACACTAATTATGTTCGCAAACATTACACACCGAACATTATTGAATATTTACTTAATTAAAAGCAAGATTTTGTTTGACGGAATTCAATCGCGGTACAAAAAAAAGAAAAAACGCCCAAAACTTGCAGCCCAAACTAAAAATACACTCGCAGTAATAATAATGAGCGTGAACGTAAAGTTGTCGACATCGCTCCCGACTGAGCTAAGAGGGCTATACATATTACGCAAAACATACTATGGTGAAACCCTAATGCGCTAATGGAAGTCACGTGATCGCAGAAAAGGTAAATATTGTGGGTCCCACTTTATTTACAAATAATAATTAAAACTACCTTTTTTTCAAACTCGCTAATGTATTACGATCGACTTCTTTGGGTCTATTCTCATGTTTTCATGTATATATGTCACCGAATAAAAGTCAGACAGTTATTTGGTGATGCTCAATATCTGCTTACTTACGGACAGTGTCCCTTTAAAGAGAAATACAAATATTTTAAAGTTTATCTTAGCCTTGTAAAGAGGTGTATGTACAAATTAAACATAGATATAAAGAAAAAACTGGTTTTGGATTATGTTCGAATTTGTGTTTTTTAGATAGATAAATGTCTATATTGTCTGTGAAATATCATCAATTTCATCAGAGAAATAATTCCATAACTGCATGATATCATGGAATTGTCAAATACAGAAGGATGTATTTGTTAAAAAAAATAATCTAATACCATTGAAAAAATGCTATTTTATGCAAATAAAATTTGTTTGTTTGCTATCTTTTTTGCTGTGTATAATATAATATTATATATAAAAACATCAGTGAAACAGTATTTGAAATATTTGTTGTAAACCTATCCATAGAACAAACAAGACGAACATTCTGAAACAAAGAAAGTGATGGCGGTAATTGTTTTTTTTACCAAACAGTAATGTGTTTCAAAAAGAAAATAACTTCCTTTATTTCACCCTTTTCCATTTCATTTTATGCGACACTTTATTGTTTCCTCTTTTTTAAGAAAAAAGCATAGGGATCACTTTGTCTGTTGTCTTATGTTGTCTGATGCCATAAAAACTCTCAGTATAACTTTTTCATTTCTTCATATTTCTTCATCAACTTTCAATATATACTCTTCATGACAGTAGTCAAATGACCTTACTAAAATGTCAAGGTCAAATTCGGGGTTCTATGGTAATTTTTTTATCAAGAAAAATTCAAATAGGGAATAACTTTTTCACTTATTCATTTGAAATATACACTTCACAACAAAAGTTACGTGATCTTACCAATATTATTTGAAAGGTCAAGATCAAATTCTGGGTACAAATGAAATTGTTTGGTCACACAATGTTATAATTAGGTAAAACTTATTCATTTCTTCATATTTCTACATCAAACTTTCATCATATACACATCATGATAAAATCACTGGACCACACCAATAAACAAAGGTCAAGGCCACAGACACGGTCATACTTAGGCTACAAGGTTACGAAAAATTAACATTCCCTGAAACGTTTTTATTTTTTCATAAACTTTTAGATACACATGTATACACATTATGATAATAGCCACACCTCCACATCAGTGCATAAGGTCAAGGTCACACTCAAGGTCATTGTTTCAGTTAAAAAGTAATTGTTATTGTTTTTTATCTTAACATTCCCTATAACCTTTTTCATGTTTTCTGCAAACTTTGCATATCTACACTGAAGGGCAATATTCATTTCATGTGTCATACGTACTTGAACAAGGCCCCGGAAGGTGGCACACGTGCTCCCGAGATCACACATCTAGTGTTTTACTCTGATGTAGTAATTAAACTAATACTATAAACGATGTGTTGCCATAGAGAATCACCCTTATGCTAATATTTCATGCAGACATGCATTTAGAATATTACCTAATTTGCAATACATTGCAATCATCTTACATAATACAACTTTAACTTCCTTATTCCTTGTATGCAGGAAATGTATTGTGTAATGTGTGTTATGCATTTTAATCAGACAAAATGAAAGCGCAGATAAAATAAAAAAATGCATATCATTCAAATGCATACAGACATCATACATTTATCAAAAATTTATTAGTAATTGGGAGTTGATAAATTTAATTTCCTTCGATTAATGGAAAGCATTAAAAAAAATTTTTTAGAATAACTAAAGGGGTGGAGCTATACTATGCTCTAACTTCAAATACATGGAAGTTAGAGAATGGTAGTTATTCTGGCAGGGTCACTTGCACCATACACAAAACAATTTGAGTCTGTCTCTGCTCGTTGGTTATTTAAAAACCTTGATGGGCTGTTTAAATGAACCAACTTGCTGAGACCAGACTCTATTACTTAATGAACACATCTGCATTTCCATATAATGATATATATTTAATACATACTCATGTGAAGCACAAATGATCATGTAATGCATAATGCATTACACAAAATACTGATGGCATACATGGGATCCCAGCTTTTCTCAGAGAAAATAAAACCATTACTTACAGTAGGTAGTTTGGAGGGAATGTTACACCAAGTCACAATAGAATATTTGCATGCAGTTATGACATTTCTTTTTCATGACATTATTTATCCAGATATGTTTGAAACACTTATCTCATGCAGAGGAAGTTATCACTTGCAGAGATTCAATGTTTTCCTGACTGTTTTCTATTGAGGATGGAAACATAATTATGAAAACATAATTTTTTGTTTGCTTCTCTTTTATTTCTAGTATACACCAGATTATTTTGTTTGTTCGTGGATTCATACATTTTTACATAGATGAGAGTTTTTCGTCACCTTCTTAGCTCGCCTGCACAAAGTGCAAGAGAGCTCATGTGCTACCCCCAACATCGTAGTTGTAGAAGTACTAGATGTTGTAGTTGGCATTTTGTCAAATACCATTTCTCGTAGACAATTCATGTTTCATACCTAGAGGCTTATTGACACACAAAGCAAATGTTGGTCATCATAGATGATCTTGACCTTTTGCTTACATATAGGAAATTCTGGTTAATATTTGCATACACATTGAAGCTCCTCTTAGCTAACTTTGCTGTGTTAACAAATGCTCCATTTATTGTTAAATGCAGGTCTACTTTTCATTATTATGATTAACTACAATAGTCAGCTCTTCCTGAACTAGTAAATGAACTTGATCACAAAGTTTTTGATACCTAAATTGTTTGATACCACATTCACTTTCATGGTATATTTCCATTTAAAGCAACTGCTTACATTTAAATGTTGATTGATGTATATAACCCTGCTGGATATATTTATAAATTACCATATTTCCCCCTAATAATAGTGTCTCCCATAATAGTAGCACAATCCCCCAACCCCACTCCACCCCCACCCCCACCCCCACCGCCCCAACGTTTCAGTAAAAAAAGAAAGAAAATAAAACATTAAAAAGTCTTCAGAATTAAATAATTTTCAATCTTTTGTATTCAAAAATACCCCCCAAAAAAAAAAAAAAAAAATTGTTTACATTTAATTTTTACATATTATAAGAGCCCACCTATGCATTTTGCATAGCGCCCAGGCACTACTATTAGGGGAAATACGGTAAGAGATCAGGGTACGGTGGTCATTCAATCAGATACAGTGGAATTTACTTGTATGTTGTACCATATCCGTAATTTCACTGTCTCTTATTGGTCACTTAGTGAAAATGACTCCTTTTAGTTCACAACCAACTACCAATTCCTTTGAGGCCCCTTATCCTGGATTTATGAAGATGATTAGCATGAATGTCTGAATGACAAATGTTGCTTTCACTAGTTGTATTACACGATTTGTTTGTATGCTTTTACCAATCAGGCCAACGGGACACGCAAGGTTGGTTGCATCTGCAATTAGTCCACCATGAATTCTTGTGTGCTGTGATTGAATGATTCAAATGTTTTGGGTTTATTATTTATAAGTGTCTTTGAACATAGGGGAAACAAAGATCATGCTTGCTTTTTTCTCAACATTTGAGATTAATTGTAACAGAATAACCCTTTAGAAAATGGCATAATTATGGCCATGAAAACTTCAAATGCATTTGAACTTGCTGACCAATTCACCAAAATAAATAGTAACGTTTGTTGATGTCCATTTTGTTAACCAGAAATTCTGTTAGTTTAAACATACTATGTGCAGTATTTAATAAATGCAGGCTTTCAAGTTGACCCTATTTTCCCCACTTTTCCTATTTTTTGATTTCAGCCCTATTTTCCCCTATTTTTCTTCAAAATATCCCTATTATCCCAGCTTTTGAAAATCTATAGAGTAAAACAATGGGAAAAAGTCATGCATTCAATGATAATAAACCATAGAATATTTTAAGATATCTTTCCAGCAGTGTGCTCTTCAATGCCATGATGTCTGCAAGGTCTGTTTTCATGTTGAGACTTATTCTTACTCAGAAGTATTGTCACCTTCGCTGGATACAAGCACTCGTTTGACAATTTCTTCTGAAGAATGCAGATGAAAACATACTACAGCAGACGTTCATGGCATGTGAGTACATGTCATGGAAGCTAATTTTCTGGAAAAACATATACAAAGGACAAGGTATTATGTATTTTGTGCCCCCAATATATTCAAAATGAAAAAAAAAAAAATCACATATAATCTGTTGTGCATATTGAAGTAAATTGATCATATTCTATCTTCTAAATATATTTTTATTTATTCTATTAATCTAGAAGAATTAACAGGGTCTAAAAAATGGCATTTTTGGTAATTTTTTTATATTTTGTAGAAGTTGGACCTTTCTGGGCAAGATTTTGATCCTAAAAATACAGGGCGCACCTCCGAGTACACACAGTTTTTGGGCTGATGATGCATCCCTATCAAGTACCTGTTTCAATAAAAGATCAGCAGCTGTGCTCGAGGGTACGCTCTGTATTTCCAAGACCAAAAACTGATCAAAAACTGCTGAAAATTAACAAAAATGTAACTTTTGAAAGAAAAGGCCTTGTTTGTGAGGCTCTTAAACTCATTTAGAGCCTTCAAACATACTTGTAATGAGTTTTAATATTGATTCAGTTCATTTGTAGCTAAACTAGATATTCCAAACTTGTGCATCAAAACTGTCAATATTGGGAGCCAATTTTGTCCGTTATCATACCTAGTCCTTTCTACTTTACCCCTACTTTTTTGCTATTTCTTGGAATTTCTCTGTCTTTTGCTTGAGGGCACTTGAAAGACTGTGAATGTACAACAGCAGGTCTTTGTTACCCAAGACACACATACATTATAGGTATTTAGATAATCAACTTTTTTATTTTTTGGTGCATTATTTTCGACACATTAATTTCAGATTAGGAACACGTAGTGACGTCCTATTATCTCAGTTCTAATAAAAACTTTGGATCATAAACTCGTTTTTTATTGAAATCAGTTAACCTAGGCAGCATTTCATTGCAATAGAAAGGCCATGATTTTGCTCAAGTGTCCAACATTTTGTGGGAAATCTGTAATGACTCGATTTGATTTGATGGTAAATGCTCCTTTATTAACCTCTGTCATCTATTGTTGAATTTTGGATTGATTCAACTGGACATGAGATTTTTTTCTTTTTATTAAGCCCTGCCTAAGTTTGGGGGAGCATATTGTTGGGGCTTCTTTGTCCATTCATCCTTCCTCCATCCATATTCTTGTCTGGAGCATAACTGAAAAACTTCTAATGGGACAGAATGACACTTTACACAATGATAGAAGGCATTGTGAAGAAGTGCAGTGCACAAAAACCATAACTCTATCTTCATTCAAATTTGGGGTTTTGCCCTTTGTATTAGTATATATATAACTTTTGTCTGGAGCATAGATCGAAAATTACGTCTGGGACTGGAATAACACACAATGATAGAGGGCAATGCAAGGAAGTACAGAGCATAAGAACCATAACTCAATCTTCATTCAAATTAGAGTTATTTCTCTTCATAATTTTATTCTTACAAATCTTGTTCGAAGCTGACTTCAAAGCAATAAGTGGGACTGAATGAGACTTCACACAGTGATAGAGGTCAATGAGAGGAAGTGCAGAGTGCAAGAACCATAACTCTACCTTCATTTAAATTAGAGTTATTGCTCTTTGTAATTGTATATTTATAATTCTTGTCTGAATCATAACTTGAAAACTATTAATAAGACAGACCTACATAAGTTTATTTTTGTTTTATATGCCTTCACATTCGTATAAAGCATCCATCAGTTCTACTGATATTTTTGTTTATTGTGGAAAGCAGACGGAGGAATGGACATATTTTACAATTTTGTTTTATGGAATAATGCTGAGATTTCAAAAACTGCAATAATAGCATGCCGTGATAATAGGACGTGGGAGTATATGTTTAGATGGGCGTATTCGATTCATGCTTGCATTTGTTTTATAATGTAAAATTTACCAGATGGATTTTTGTTGTGGCACCTTTTGTGTTGTAGTAACAGAAACACAGTTTTCTTCTTTTGGGATTTAATTTATCATGTTGGGAATTATGAAATAATTATTTTTATGCTGTTTTTTGTTTAATATACAGGAAGATGAGTAATCCGAGCTATGGAAATCTGTTGCATCTAACAGACAAACAATTTGCCAACTAATTTGAACAGAATGTTTGGTGCAACATTTCAACTCTTGTGATAAAATTTCAATTAAAAAGATGTTATGCTATATTCCGCAAAAGAGAAAGTTTTTTTTAGAAATGGTCTCTGCATGAATGCATGTTCTTTGAAAGACTGTCATTGACTTTTGTTGATCACCTAGTTTGTACAGACTAATAAATAAGAGGTCACATGATTTTCATCTTGCCGCTGTTAAGAACACCAATAATGCAACACATGGCTGTTTTACAGAGCTGTCAATGAACAACTATGAAGAGATGTCTTTTTTCATATATATACATTGTATATAATGACTCAGCATTATCTGTCAACATGTGGCTGTGGAAAATTAGGACAATTTCTGGATAATTATTTTTTAGATTTTATGTGTGTTGTTTAATTAATTGGGCATTATTTGCAGGGTGCAGCAGTACATGCACAGGTGGGGAAGGTTAGTTCTCACAACAGCTGGCTTCTCACAAGCATATATACTTAAGTACTCATCTTAGAAAACTGTTCTCATCCATTTAAACAAAGACATTTCTATATATATTATGGAAAATGTGTATTTTATGTCAAGCCATGAAATACTGGATGCCATGAAATACTGGATGCCATGAAATACTGGATTTTCAGGAGTGAAGGAAAAGGGATCATTGTCCAAAGTGTCACAAAAACTTAACATCGACTATAACTCTTTTATTGTCTCATATTTCAAACTTTCAATATATACACCTCATGACAAAAATCACATGACCGTACCAATATAAAAAGATCAAGGTCACATTGAAAGTCAAATTCTGGGTTCCAATATCTTTTTTTCCCAAGCAAACAACACTGTTTATGGTATTACTTTTCAGTTTCTGGTATTCATCAAACATTCACTTCATAACAATAATCATACTGACCATACTGATATCTGATATATAAAGGTCAAGGTAAGGTTAAATTCTTTGTTAAAACTTAATTTTTTGGTCACAAACACAACAAGGAAAATGAACAAAAACAAAAATTAGTCTTCACTGATACTTTTTTACATATGGTACTTGGTTATTTGCACCAGATTGACAGAAGATTTTAAATGTTAGCAAGAGCATCTGCACACCCTCTTGGGTATCTTGTTTGATCTTAACATTTTCTATAAGCTATTCTTCATACCTTCAACAAACTTTGCCTTTCTACACTTAATAACAATAGTCATGTGTCATAAAGTCTGGAACAAGGCAACGGACGGTTTTCCAGAGAGCACCGATCTAGTATTTTTTTCACAGAATGCTAATACTACCTTTAAATTTCAAAACAACTATTTTTATAAAACAGCTGTAAAACTTATATAATTTGATTGAAAATGGTCTAAGAAAAAGGAATTATAGTCATTTAGAGATAAGAGTAGTTTTAAAAATGGCTGTTTCTGAAAGTTGGTATGAAAATGATATCATTTGATGGGAAACAACTTAACTGACAAAAATTCATACGTTATTATTTTTCATAAATACAGGCTATAGTTTCCAATATAGTTTTCTGAATATCTAATACCACCTTCTGAAAATGACCACAAAATAGAAAGACAGAATAATTGGTGTAGCGTACGATTTACACACCCATTAATAAACCAAAAACAGGGTTGCCACACACACAATAAGCAGGGTGGCCAAAAACTTTATGAAAATTAACAATCCCACTTAAATAAAAGGATTGATGTTGATAATCGACAAATCCCGGTAGTATCTCTAAGTGTTGCCAATGACATTGCCTCAATAAATAATTAATTTTTGCACAAGATTTTGACTGTAAGGCATAAAACAAAATTTGATTATTTCATCTTGACATGAGAAAATCAAACATTTTCACTGGTGTTGCACGCTCGTAAATATATTTAGCTGTCTCGTTTCTCTATAAAACTAAATATATTAATCGCTCTAAAGAAAACACTGGTGGCCGAACATTTTAAATGATTTTCTCTTGCAAGTTTTAGTTTAAGATAATAATGTTTTACTCCAAAAAGCTCAACCAAAGATGTTATGCTAAGTAACATTTTCCTTGATATCCCTTATGGAAGTGTCTTCATGCAAAATAAATATTTTAAGATTTTACTCCAGAAAATTAAAAAAGAAATATTTCATGGATAATTTTTATCGGACTTTTTAGTATAACATTCAGTTACATTTAATAAACAATCAGATTGTATTCTTAAAGATGAATGGCCACCCTTTTTGTAGTAATATCAATTAACACATTTAACTCTTAAACATCATATGAACATTTCTTGATAGTCTTGGAGAGAAAGATATATTTAAAACCGCTACTAAGTTGTATGTAAAAATAAGTATTATTTGCATGACGTAGATACTACTTTTACCACTGCATGACTGCATGGGAAAATATGGTAAATCTGAATTGTATAGCTGCACAACTATTACCAGATAATTGATAAATACCTGTGGATTAATTTACCTGTTCATAGTTTTCTAGCTCATCAAATGAAATCTTATTCTTGCAATGTGTGAATTGTAAATATCTATTATTGTGTATTGATTTTGATTTTAATAAACATAAACATGTTCATGAAATAAAACATGGCTGGAGAACTTTAAATGGGTGAAAACAGTTACCATCATTTAACATGTATAGTACCCTTATAAAAAACAATTCTTCTTTTAGGATTAATATTACTGTAGTGAGTTACAAAATAGTTGTAGTGTTAAATAGATGTACATAAATTATAGTATGATACACTTAACAATCATCGTGTTAATGTCATATACAGTAAATAGTAGTTACTTCCATAAATATGTCACATATAAATTAAGTTTTTTTTTTAAGCAATGCCTATATAATGCTCTGACAATGCATTATGGATCCTCTGCTGTATTTTGTTTTGAAATACTTGTCATTTGTGTGTGTTACTATAGATGGGTAATAATTTCATATATATTGTTCATGATAGTTTCTGTGTTTTAATACATGGTTATGTGAAAAAACACATTTTGCCTTCCTGAAAAAGCTCTTTGATGGGTAAATGTCGAACAATTGTGACTATGTATCAATAAAGAACAGGATACAATAGCAGCGCATTGACCCCTCATGACCTCTGGTCAAATGTCAGAAGAACTTAATATAATGTAATTATTCATTTAACAATGCTATCAAGTAATCCCCTCCTAAGTTCAATGAAACTTAACAACTCTGTCTTCTTTCCTGTTTGTGTTTCTGTTGCCTTCAATGTTGGACTGGATTAAATATAAGTCACCCAGAGCTATGGTCTGTGATCAATATAAGACATTTTGATTTTTATAAAGTCTGAAACTTTATATCATTAAGAAGTTCTTTGCTGCAAGATGTCAGGGATGAAATTTTATATGAGATTAATTGTTTTAATTCAGGCTTTTCCAGTCAAATGTCAGTGTATTTCTCGCCAAATGTCAATGTCTTTCCTCCCGCCCTTTTATCGACTTTACAGGATGAATGCTGGTAGTGGGACATCATTGATATTACAATCGCACATTTTTTTACACAAATGTAAAAATCAGTACTAATGCATTTTTTCCATATTTAGAGGATATGTAAATCCATTTTTAAAGGCAAAACCCATATATGTTCATAACTTTGCAGATTTTAGGATGGGGAGAAGGGCATGCATCACCGTTCTGCCCCTGAGTATCTAACGAAAAGATTTTGTCTTTTATGGAATGCTATTTATACAAGTATACTTCACACAATATTATCGGTATAATATATAATAAAACACTTTCTTTATAAGTGCATATTGCTTTGATCAAGCTTCTCTTATTAGACAAGAAGTGGACTGCTTTGCTCCTGAGATTTAAGACGCTTGCTTTTGCATCTCATTCATTATTCACTGACAAGGTGCATATCGCATATCACACACAACATGCCAACACTGGGCCACCAACATGTGCTCCAACCTTGGGCCAATGTTCATATCAAAGCTGTCACCAACATTAGCTGCCAACATTGGGCCAATGTTCATATCAAATCTGTCAGCAATATGTGCTGTCATCATTAGGCCAATGTTGGCCCATTGTTACTTATATAAAACTAGTTTGGTACAGTACAGGGCCAACTTTGAAGAAGTTTATGTAAACCGGTATAGTTTGTGTAAACCGGTATTTACAGCTTAATACATGACATTTAGAACATGTTTTATAAAAACCACCCATTGTCAGGAATGACTCAAACTCAGAACAATGTTGAATCAATGTTGGCCTAATCTTAGCCCTATGTTGGTATGTTGTCAAGGGTGTAGAAATATATAAGGAGTACCTTCACCATCACAGTTATTTATCATATAAATGTATCATTTAGCTTTTACATGTGTGTTGGAGAACAGGAACACAAAAACTTACACAAATGATATGATACCATGGTAGCCTTAGGATTAGTTAGGTCTATATATTGTCATTAAAACCAGTAATTACAATCTGTCTCACAACCCTTCTGTGTATTAAAACATTGCGTCTAATTCTAGGTAGTAACTTGATGTTGTAATTATATGAAGGTAACTTGTATGTGAGTACTGCACACATTGATGTGCATAATTCTGTTATAAATATTTGTTGATAATTTCATTTAAATGTCACTACCAACATCCCAGTGTGCGTTTTTAAAATTACGACAAGTAAAAGCAAATTTGAAAAGGAGAAGAGGAGCTTTTTTTTTGTTTTTGGATAAAAATAATGATAACTCACTATATGTATACTAAGTTTGAAAGCAATCTATGCATCAGCAACTGTATTTAATAAAAAGGTGTTTGGTTACTTCAGGATGAAGATGGTAATATCAGTTTCCATGGTGTGGCATTTATCAATCTGGCACCGTTACTGTACCCAGGAGGTAAGTTAAAAAAAAAATGTTTTTGCCGCATTTTATAAAAAAAATAGCAAATGGGTTGTTCACAAGCTTGTTGCAGTATTAGAGAGATAAATCAGTGGTGAATCATCTTCAAGTGACCCTTGACAACTACTACTGTTATATAAATATGTTGTTGTATTGACCGCTTCATAAGCGGCATGGAGGGTACATCATTTGGAAGCACAAATGGTCGAACACCACCTTCTCACTGTTGCTGATGGGATTCTATTCCCCATCGCATTGTAGAAAGTGAGAAGGTAGTCCCTCACTCTGACACATCAGTTTTCCCGTGGTTTGTCCCAAATATAGACCCCAGTAACACTGTCAGCTGTGCCATCGAGTGATTTGTAAAAGCCGTGTAACACGTTTTATTTCAGTCAAACTTTGTCACAAACAGCAGAAACGTGTCAAAATATGTTTCAGTTATCCATGTGTTCAAAGATTCCAGTTGACTGCCAAAAGAACTCAATAGATAATATTGTCCAAAATAATGCACGACCGATTTTCCATTTCACTTACATTATAACATTCAAAATGCACACAACCTTTTGTTTTCCAGTAAAGAGAATTAGAGGAGCTTTCAAGATTTATGGGTACACCGACCAAGTCATGCATGAAAAGGTATGAACAATATTTTGTGCAATTTTTTAACAGTTGTACAGTGATTTTTTTACAATTTGGTGATTATGAGTCCTCAGGACTCACTGCCTGAATTTAAGAGTCCTTTGGAAAACTCCTTTGGAGTCCTCACCTGAAATGTACCTGTATGGTAATATTTTGTTAATGGTACCTACCCTTTTGTAAAATATACCTACCTAGATTATATCTCTATAAAAAATAAAAAAAAATAAAATAATGTATAAGGAATTTCTTTTTATTATCAAATAAACAAACGCAAACTCAGTGTGATAGAAAACAAGCAGTTGGTGTACTTTGGTCTGGATCGCTGTTTTTCACCAAAAATCCAGCCAGAGAACTCTGTTTGGGGTCTGTTTTAGGCTTTTTCTTCAGTGACATTTTAGCAGACAACCAGAAAACACCCGACTTGTCGTTGATTGGTCTAAACAAACCGAAAGAACGAATCAAATTAGCGGACATGTGCAAGGTCATCTTCGACACTTGATTTTAAATACAACCTTTTGTTTAAAAAAAAAAGAAAGCATCACAGACGATCGTGACTACTGCAAGGTCAATGATTATGATTGGTCAGATGAAAATACAAGCCAGGTTTTCCACTCCTGAGAGATATACTGCCCAAGATAAGCCCCCAGTTTAAACAGAAACAGGAAATCAGAAAACCGGTGCACGTTAAAATCACAAAGCCGTGTTTGTTTCAGTTGTGAGTCCCCATCTAATATTATGCCTCCTAGACGCAGGACATGCAGGTTGTAGTGATGGAGCAGATAGTATCATATTAACTATATGAATTCTAAGACACTTGCTAAAGTTATGTTATGCATAAGATATGTCAGCAATGTAAAAACAACAAGTGGAAAATCTATATTTACTTGATGCTTGAAAACATTATTGTTTGGTAGATAAATTTGGACCATAATGCCATAGACAGATTTATAGGACCTGTGATCATCTAGTCTATTTATACATGCAAGACTGTAAGATAAGTTATTGTTACCAGTACATTCCAAAAAAGTTGAAACAAATGGTGGTATGAATACAACTTTCATTTTGTAAACTGACCATTGTAATACGGATTCAACTTTAGAAATTGTCCCTTGCCTTTATTTAGTAATTGACCATTGCCACATTTTATTTCAGACCAAGAGGAAGACCGGCCTGGGTGACGAGGCAGCAAAGATTGCCAACAACATCCTTAACAGGAGCACTGCCTCCCCGGGGCCCAAGAAAGGGGGCAAGGAGAAAGAGGACGCCAAGAAGGACGTCAAGAAAGGGGTAGGTTGTGTTTCAGTATACCTGTGAGTTTATCATATTCTCGCCCGCTACATTCTCTTGGCTATGGAAGCGCATATTTCCTGATATCCGATGTGCAATAATAATTGTCTATTGTCTATTTAATTGCACCAGCTTCAACTTAGTTAGTTATTAAAACTATCCTTAATTTTAAATTCATTATTCCCATTTCTCAACATAAAGTCCGCTCAGACGTACTACATTTGCTCCATATTCTCCAATAACAATTATGTTAAACTATCCAGTGACCTTAAACTATTTGGAGATATTGTGCGTCTTTGTTACATTTTTGTAAGATAGTGATTTTTCTTGAAAAGAACATGTATTATTAATATTTTCAGTTAACTCTTTAAGACATTAAAATGTTATAATTTTTCTATCCAACTGTTGTTTTAGTTTATAACAAAACAATTACTTGAGAAACGGCTTGTTCAGTTTTTTTCACAAATGAGCGAAAATATTCTAAATCTCTAGTGATTGATTTTAATAATTATAAATGAAACAAAAAGTTGAATAAACATAATTATACACCATACAGCAGGATTTATCTTGAGTTGGGTGGGGGTGGGGTGTGGAGGTTAGGGAGGAGCATTCTGCTTTTCTATTATTTGTAGTTATGTTCATAACATGTTGGCAGCATTTACAATGCAGAATATTAACACTGTAATCATTTTAAAAAAAAATGAAAATGAAAAACACAACACAAGTGGAAAATCTGAAATCAGTTTATTTTCGAATCATCTAAGAAATCATTAGCAGAATATCCTGTTGTATGGCAATTCAACTTAATGCAAATATTATGATTTCTATAAAAAGATTAAAAAATAATTTATCTATCAAATTTATTTTTGATCGATGAATTTAAATACTTACTACATATACTATTAACAAAGGCACAGCAAAGCATGCGCATAATGTCACATTAATATGCATGTTGCATGACTGGGTGTTGTATGTATGTGCCATGATCGTGTTACCTGTCACTAAAGAGTGATGACTATTTATGACTGTATATGTGACTATATATATGACTGTGCTGACTATTGGTAGGCTGCGCTAAACCAAGCTTCACGTGTATGTATATTTTTTAAACGGTTTGACTTTAGTCATTATTTTATATTTTCAAGTTTTATTTCTGTTGTTTTTGCAAGGCTAGAATTTAATTTCATAGCTCAGAGGACATAATTATATTGAATTGATAATTGCTTGAATATTTTGTTTGACATGAACATGTTCCCTATTTTGTTCTTTACAAGCTGTCCTGTTGTCTTGCTTGTCTGTTTAAAGATTTGTATGCGTTAATTTTCTGTTTTCGTCTGTTAGTGTGGGTTTGCTGTAAGGCGGAGGCTTGTCTGATGGGAAGCTTCATCTCATCTCCCTCTGAGGTTGCTGCCCCCAAAATAACCTAATAAGATGTGTTAATGGGAGGAAAAAATCATTTCATTTCTGTTCTCTGTATAATAAGCTCAGACAAAGATAAAGGCGACTACCACGGCAACAACAACAATACTACTATTGTTCGGGCGCTTGTTTCAGCCAAAGGTGTTTTAGTTATAACATGAGTAATTTAAACAAAATGGAACTGGCATTTTTAGTGGTAAATAAAAAAAACACTTAGTTCTGAAAATCGGTCGAGAAATAAATACTTTACAGCCAATGCTTTTTAATGGCGCTTTTTCCACGTAAACCCTTGTTGCTGGGATAGCAGAAAATTTAAACATCTCAAATAACAGTTAGTGACAAATGTTTGCTTTAAAATGTTCAGGATGTCTTATTTTACATTTGTCAAACACATTAAAATCATTTTTGGATAAATATACTGATTTTTTTTTAGTGCAGCTGAATTTTGCATTATCAAATACAACTTTCTCACGTGAAATTTTTATTTCTCAACCAATTTTAAAAAGTAAGGTATATTTATTTAAGAATTTAATTACTCGCATCCGAATAATAAATTTATTATTTCGATTCTTACACCACAATAACCCCATTGTTTACACTATTGTGGGGCCCTATATTATCTCGGAGGTCAAGGTAATCAGGCTGCTATGTTAACAGGCTGTTCCATATGTAAAGTTCTGCACAGTACAGTACAGTTTTATACACTAGTAGTCACGTGACAAACAATTAAGTCATTGCTTACGTTCTCAGTTTGTTCAAGATGCTTATTAATGTTATGTATATTGATGCATATGATGGGTTTATATCAGGGGTGGTGGGAGGGGTGGGGTGGTGATGCAAGGTTTGGGAGCATGGCGAGTTTGTTGTAATTAAAATTTCATTAAAATTACTGTTGAGTTTGTCTTCGTGACGTATATTTACCAAAACATGTATTTACCTTCGTTCTGTGACGTTAACAGTTTAAAAAGTGATGTAATGTGGCGCTTCCAACGGATGAAAATTACGCGGGGAATTAATGGAACAGCTGTACCATAAAATAACACAGTTGTCTCTCTTCTTTGTGTATTTGAAAGACTGCGCTGGTCCTGATAGAATTACAACTAAAAATGTCTGTTTCAGTAATATACAACTTATTTAGTTTAAAGTTGAATTTTGGTTGAGTTAAAAAAGCACATCTGAAAGCTGAAACAATTGCCCCAAACAATAAAAGTGTTTATCCATTGCAAATGTGTATCATAAATTCTTTGATTATTTAAATTTTGAAATTATAGGTAGATTATTTCTTATAAAACTGTTGTCAGCTGATTTTTTTTTATTGCCAGAATGCTCTTTATTTTCATATAATTGTTGATGTGTCATAATAGAAAACATTTTTTAAAAAAGTGGCCAGTTTATAGTCATATGCTTGTGTTGTAATAAAATAATCATGATTTTATATTATTATAAATGTTTTAAGATAAAATAGTTAAAATGATGAATTTGCAATCTGGCATTCGCACCACTGCTGGTGCTTCACTTGTTTTAATATTTTTAAATAATTCAATGAATCCATTTATTAATTTACATTTTTGCTACTTTAAAGACGCAATCAAGACTAGATGAGTCAAGGGTAGGTTTCACAAGTGTGTTTGGGGTTCCCATTTATTTTGGGTTCAGCCCTTGACTTTGATAAATAATACAAAATATATATGTTTGAAAAGTAATCAACAAATTCACTACACATACAATATATACATATAAATTCACAGAGAAGGAAGAACCAAACTCATACTGAATATTGGAAAACTATTCCTTTTAAAAAAATAAATCAAACAGAATTTACTGGTAAAATTATTGAAAATGGGATTATAATAAGTTGTATATTTTTTAATTTAAAACCATAGTTATAAATAAAGTAAAAGCTTTTTGGAGTTTCGCTTTGGCAATTGCTGCATTATTACATTTCAAAGAGTATTAGTGTTTGTGTTAGAGTTTAGTTTTAAGTAGACTCTACTTTATTGTTTGCATTGTGAATGTAACTGAATCTGTAGTAGTAATTTTTTGAAGATAGTTATATCTAAGTAATGACACCCTTTTTGTGTCACCTGCAAAGCATGGCAGACAATTAGGGTCACTGTGTCCATCGTCCGTCCGTCATCCTTTTAATAAAACTTTAACCTTCAACCTAGCCGAGCCTATAACTCAGGCCATAACTTGAAAAATATTTGACCTTGCTGAAATAAGCGCATGGCAGGCAACACAAGTGTTCTGTGGAACACCCTTCTAGCTGTATGTTTTGATTGATGTTGTTTTCCGATTGTTTAAAACTAAATTTTTTCAAGTCTATAATTTGTATGACTAGTTCACTGTCCAATGTATTCTCCTTGTTTGCAGAGATCCAATAGTATAGCACAATCAGCACATATTGATACCGAGGTTGGTAATAGTGATGTCACGGCACACTTCTGTAATCACCTTGACAACTACTCTGTTTAATCACCATGGCAACACATTCTGTAATCACCATGACAACTTAAACACAACAATGTAGTGGTCACATTTTTGTTGTTGCTCTGGAAAGGGACACACCATAATTAAACCTTAATCAACCAGTCCTGTTTTGTAATGTTGTGGATATAATACTGTTTGAAGAAACATAATTTGCATTTTGTTTGATATGACAGCAATTATTTTATCTCCCTAGCAACTCCCTGAGAACTTAATATTTCTCTAACCTTGCTTGACATATTTATCATACTTCGTTGAATAAAACGTGTATAACTAACTTGCATCTGATATATTGATGTAATTTTACGCTCATAATAAGTTTATAAAATATTAGTTATTCGTAATTGACCCTGACCCCACTCACCGTTTGATCGGGAAATAAACATGTTTCCTTGTGGAAACTAAATCCAAAGAAAAAATACACATTGCCTCACCTTAGAGTTTTAAAAGCTATATTTTGTCACTTCTCGCTACCACACTTTAATCACCATGATAAGTACATAAGTAATTATTCATTATCCACATTCTGTTCACATCCTATTCACTGTAGAGGACTTAGTACGCTCTGTGGATAAGGCCTTTGTTTATAATTACAGACCTCTGCCCCTCGTGGGTTCGCTCCCTGGCGGAGGCATGTCAGATGGGAAACTTCATCTTTCATCTCGTCTCTCTCATTTCTATTCACATGCCCTAAAACTGAGGGAGTATAAAACTTGGATATCATGCTACTGTTCATCTATATTCACCCTGATATTGTACAGAATTGTCAGCATATAGAATTTCATGTTTAGCAACTTCCTTATAATGCCCGACAGCTGTGTTACTGGACAGAAGAAAATAAAATATATCATCACAACAATGATATAACTAAATATTAAAACTTAAAAGTAACTATCCTGCCAACAACAGCCAAATTTTACAACACATGTATACCATTTGATGATTTCTAAACCTACTGACGACAAGGTATATAATTTATATAACTTACATATTTTGAGAATCCAAACTCTATATAGACACAATATAAATGGCTTTAACCAGCCAGGCCAAACTCCAAAACTGGAGCGTTGAATTAAGAGTTACCAACTCGTTTTTCATTTTCGCATATTCAGTATTTTAAGAACCTGTGAAAAATCCTACACTTTTTATCGGCACAGATACATTATTATATGACCTGAACACATGGATGTAGTTTTGATAAATGGTTTTGTAGTGTAATTTTACCATTATTTGATGGGTTAGTTTCTTTAAATGAGTGTTTTTGGCAGTTGAGGTTTATCAATTTTATGGTATTGTTTATGAAAACTGGGTTTTATTTAATGATAAAACAGCTCTTCTTCATGACAATGTAGTATGGATACAAATTAAAGGGACAGTTAGCAGTTTTAGTTGATGAAAAAGCATTATACAATTTTAGTACAATTGATTTAGACTTATTTATATATATACAGTACCTATATTGAATTAGATTTAAATTCAACATTTGCAGAAAAAAAAGAGAAATTCTTAACAACTTGTAGTCTCCATTAATGTTCACCATCAAAATCGACTTTTTCATAAAATTAAAATATTCAGCTATAATTTATTTCTATAAATATCAAAATTACATTAATTCATTCAGAAAACAATGTTAAATAAATGGAATATGATTGCAATTTTTTTAAATATTTGGAATTTTCTCAAAATTCTCCCACTTTATAATGTAAGGTAATCATTAATTTACTTGATTAAAACAATTTGTTAATGGAGCGTTTTATATATTTTGCATTACCTATACCGACTCAGATTGCCAACTGTCCCTTTAAGGATTTAATCACAATACTTTCTGCATTTTTGGGGAATAGGGTATGGGGTTTTATTTCTATGTCAGCACAAATATAATGATCACTTACTCTCTCTGTCACAACAGAATCATACATTGACTTTTGCTGAGGTAAACAGGGCTTTGTAGAAGACATCGGGCATTTTCATTCAATTTTTGGGTTATTGCGGAAACTGTCAGCCATTTTGATACTTATTTCTGAAAAAATAGCAATAAAATTCATGCACAATTTAAAATTTACAGAATAAGTAACCAAATGGGGGGATTTTATGAAAAGCTCTAATGCTGCAACCTTCAGAAGTGAAAATGCCACTTGTCTATTCTAATGTAACTTGGTAGGATAAGTCAGTTAGGTTAGCATGTGCAGATATTCACTGTTACTATTATTTTAAAAATGTCTGAACTTTAACATTATTATGATTACACACTTGTGAGATACAGCCATAATAGCTTAATGTGTGCTGCTGAAACTTAGTTTGTTGGCAATGTAAATCGGGGTTACCAGAATAAATGAGAAGCCATTACATTTTTTTAGGAACTAAGATAATTTAAAATTGTGCAAGTACCTGATTACCAAATCATTTCATCAGGAGGACTGGTGTATATAACAGTTTTGTGAATTACACAGGGAGAAATGGACTTTTCATTCTTTATGAAAACTATTGACCTAATAAAAAGCATACTCTCAATTTCAGATAATTTTATGATTCGAATAAATGCCTAGGATTTATTAGAGAAAATACAGTAGTATTTAGCCATAAATTTAGCCACGAATGCATCATAAAAATCAAAGCCCCATTGAGTTAAATCATTGGAGGGGATATCTGCACTTTTATGAAAAAATTACTTGCTTGCATTTGTAATTTCTCTTCCTTAAGGTTAAACAATTTGCATGCATGAACTTGTTTAATATAGTCCATCCCTAGAGCTTATTAAACATTTAATGATAAAGCACAGTAGATCTAAGCTTTACCCGGCCGAGATTTATAGGGTTCAAAAGTCGGTACTTGTTAGAGGGTTAATGGATGCAAATGTTGTTTAATGCTGATGCAATATTTAATGCACTTTACAAGGAAACACACATAAATCTGTTTTAATGATCCAAATCAACGGTCGAATATCATTCCATGCGGGCTGCCGTCTCAGTTTATTTGACGTCAGTTAGTTTACTCGTTACTATGACATCATTCAATAAAAGGTAACATTATATCTGTCATCCAATCAGATTGAGTGTTTTGTCTGAACCTTGTTAAATTTGCAACGGTACATACACATTTATATGCCGCATATTTTAATGACTCCACCAATCAAAATGTAGAGAATTCCTAAAGTGCGTAAGAATATACAGTTATGGACTCCAGCACATAAACCTTCTGCAGAACTAGGGTGCTCATATTGCACAAAAGAGTGTGTAGCAGTTAAAGACAAGATTGTTTACTGAATTCTTGTCTGACCAAAGTCTGAATAAAGTTTTATTGGTTGGTCATGTGATTGCAATATAACCAATCAGAGAAAAGAAAATATCACGACTGATAAACCATAATATTGTAATTTTGTGATTTTGTGACCCAGGACCATGACACACATGGGAAAGAACATCATGATCATAAGAAGGTAACGCATGCTGATGGGGCAGGAAATATCATGATGTGTCATGTCAGAGATGGATAATTGATAATGTGTGATGTTCTTGCTTAGGAAGCTTATTTTAATCAAGGTGTCAGATGAGTTTTAGAGACAGTTATTCATTCATTCAATTTTGCTTTGTCAGCTTTGTTAAAAAAACAAAAACTTTAAGGACAGTTTCTCCCAAACATGATGCTGAAAATATGAACAAGTTAATGAAAGTATGCCCTTACGCAAAACAAAATTGAGATTGAAGTAAAAGTGTTCTTATTTCACTATTATTTCCTCAAAACATGATTGCCTTATCACTTTATTTGATTTTATATTGTGCGATAAACTGCGTTGACAGAGAATATTTTGGAATTCAGAAAACAAAGAGGATATAGGGAAACTATTGCTATCTGACACCTTGATAATGAAGCTGGGCTTAAATTACGATAAAATAAATAAAAATTAGGTCCAGCTACATGCCGCAAATAGCTGTTGAGCCTGTACTGTAGAAGTTAAGACAAATTTACATGATGAAACAACAGTCTATAGTTTCTGATGCTTCACCCCCTTTCTTTATATTAGGTTTACTAGTAAATGTATAGATTATATTAAACAGGAAGTTAAATCATCTTTTAATATTATTAATAATATTTCTTACAAGCTCACCTGTCAAAAATAATCAAAATTAGGTTCCTATGTTGAAAAAGTTTTATCCTGTTTCTCGGACAAAGTAACATTTGTATTTTCAAACATAGTCAAATCTACAGTATGGGCTCAGCAGCATAAATGGTTTGAATATACTCTCACTGCTTCACAATATTTCAGATAATAAATAATAATATCATTTTTAAAACCATAACACCTATTGCTAAAGACTTTAGTAAAGTATAAAACAAAACAATTATGATGTACAATAAAGCTTTGGAGAGTATATTTGAAGAGAGTGTCACCCTTTATCTACAAAGAATTACTTGCAGATACATGTAGCATGAAACATATACAGGTCTAATGCATATAAGTATTAATTTACAATGAGAAAACATAGATAATTTAAGCCACATTAATAGAAGACAGGATTATCCAGTTAGTTTACACAATCCATAACACCATTTAATTTATAGAGAATATTTTAGAATCACATTTAATAACGACACAGACACTGTTTACCTATTGATCAAATAGTTTAATTAGTTCTTTTCACAAATCAAGACATTGGTCACAGTAGCTCAGGAGTAATATTTTAGGGAACCGTTATTTGTTTTACCCATTCAGTGCATTTGGGCAGAATTGAAGTGTGTGTGTTATGTAAGAGGGAAATGTTAATTTCTTAAATATTTATGGCATTGTAGCAGAAACTTCATTGTTTATATAACAGGGAACCATTACTTTTTTACTCATTCAAGACATAATAATGAAAAAACTTCATGTGACCCCATTATACACAGAACCATTATTTTCCTAGTACCCATTTATAGCAAATATAGTAATCTGGAAAAATGTTTTGCATGCTCATTTATAGTTAAACATGAAACCATTATTTTTATACCCATTCAGGGCATTATGATAGGAACATTATGGTTAATGTAACAGGGAACCATTATTTACTCATGAATGGCACTGTGACAAAAAACAACAAGAGGGAACCATTATTTCATTACTGAATCCATGACACAATTTGAATACTCTGGTATACAGTGCTCTTTTTTTTCTTCCCCTTTTCATTTAATTCTACCTTGGATGGGAATATTAACTGGGTGGTCCATGCCAGGAGTCTATCTTTAGGGTTTGGAAGGGAACATTAACTGGGTGATTCATGCACAGGAAGACATATTGTAGACCTTGGAAGGGAACTTTACCTGGCTGGCCAGTGCACAGGAGTTCATCTTTTAGGCCATGGAAGGAACATTACCTGGCTGGCCAGTGCATAGGAGTCTATCTTTCGGCATTGGAAGGGAACATTATCTGGCTGACCCATGCACAGGAGTTTGTCTTTGGGTCTTGGAAGGGAACATTAACTGGATGGCCCATGCAAAGGAGTTCATCTTTTAGACCTTGGAAGGGAACATTAACTAGCTGGCCCGTGCAAAGGAGTTCATCTTTTAGACCTTGGAAAGGAACATTACCTGGGTGGTCCATGCACAGGAGTGTATATTTAGGTATTGGAAGAGAACACTAACTGGGTGGCCCATGCACAGGAGTGTATCTTTATGTCTTGGAAGGGAACATTAACTGGGTGGCCCATGCACAGGAGTGTATCTTTAGGTCTTGGAAGGGAAAATTAACTGGGTGGCCCATGCACAGGAGTGTATCTTTAGCTCTTGGAAGGGAACATTAACTGGGTGGCCCATGCACAGGAGTGTATCTTTATCTTCTTTTAAGCCTCAGATGGAATAAAACTTGGGTGGTCCATGCGCAGGAGTTGATTATTTAGGCCTTGGATGGTAACATCAACTGGGTGGTCCTTTCTCATGATGAATCTATTTACCCTTTAGCCTTTGCATCCATTGTAAACCCAGATCAGCCTGCGATAAACTCGAGGCTGATCGGGGTTTACAATGTCTGGCTGCTGATCAGTCATTACCCCCAAAACACCCCTTTGTCACATAAATGGAATTGTCTTAATTCAAAGAAAGAACAGTCCATTATATATATGTAGCTGGTTAAGGGTTAATAGTAAGAGTAGGCTGATCCTCAGCTCCTCTGTATTTGCATCCTCACTCAGACTGCAGTTCTAAGTAACCCCTAAATATTGTGTTAATGAGCTGTTAAACCACATTTTAACTATCATCTACATTCCTGGTGATCAGATAAACAAAACTCCAATTAAATTCATTTCTATTGTGATGAGTTATTAATTATTATTTGTTATTATTGGTATTTGGAGTTGAATTAGAAAAGACCATAATCAAGATTTATTAAAGTTGGTTGACATTAAACTCAATCTGAAAATATTATTTTAAGGAGAAACAAAACAATGCGGTTGTAGTAAGTATGTCATTGTGAAAAAGACTGTACGTGTATGACTAGAAACAAAAATTGAAACTGAGTTATAGCTTACTAAACCGCCAAGTTTGATGTTGAATGCTTGCATTCAACAACTGCCGTTCAAGTTTGTTACTGACCATGTCATAATTTGAATGCAATTTTCCTTACCATTAGAGTTTTGACCCTTTTTTTATGTCTCTCATAGTTTTAAACAGATTTTAAATAACAGGTTTGAGTGTGCACAAATATATGGTTCAATGATTTTGTAGTTTTCCTATAGATATGGAAGATGGGGAAGTCAAAAATACCTGAGAACATTGAACACATAGTTAGATGCAGAAAATACTTTAGTACTAATTCTAACACATTGATAGTGACATTTGTTACTAACTTAATGTGTGTAAATAACCTTAATGATTTTATTAAGGTGCATGAACTGTGAAACTTACAGATATTATTAAATGATAATCTTTTAATGTCGAATGTTTCCTAAGCTAATTCAGTCTGTAAAAACATAATCAACTTGTAATAACATGATAATAATAATAATTTATTATGTCTAAATATTAATGTAAATGTTGCATAATAATGAAAGCTGGAATGAAACCTCCTTATTTACTAAGACATAACCAACTGTTATACTTGTATTAAAACAAAAGAGTTTTGAAATCTAATAGAAAAATTATGGTACTAAAAACTAAATATTAATTTATTTCTTACGAAAAAAAGGGTGAACAATCCAACATATTTCAGGGGTTAGGGCCAGAATGTTGTAGGTAACTTTTTTTCTTGTACGTGTATAATACTTACAACGTTCTGCTTATCTAACCCCTTTAATATATAAATAAGGCAAGAAATACAATCTAATTTCTTCCTTTTTTGTTTACTGCAGACATCACAGACGATCAAGTCTGACGCGGGATCTGAGGCAGAGGCTCCAGCACAGGTGAATGTTGAGGGACAACAGTATGTTGACTCCAAGTCATACATCATGTTTGAAATCTCCCTTAGCAGGCCCTTGATCCCCAAGAGGCCCGCAGAGGAGCTAGCCAGAAGGGTTGCCGAGTACATCCCACCAAGGCCACTATTCCCAAAGAGAACAGATGGGGCGCAAAGGGTAAGTCAGCATGGAGTACATTTTGAACTAGTATTATCAGGAAACATTTCACTTGTGATGGGGATCTTTATTTTTTTTTACAGCGATCATTATTGTCACAACCCATCATTGCTTAGATTTTGTGATTCCACCTAGGCTACAGATTGGGGGCAACAAGAAATTTAAAGTGCTGAATTCATAACTTTCACATGACATCATCAAAATAATTTGACCAATCAGTGATCAATAAAATAAAAGACCTCCACATTCTGGTAGGGGGTAAACTCAGTGTTTTCGTTGGTGCTCAACTGACTTTAGCCCTTTATAAAACTAGTTTGTAGTGATAATTATATTAAAAGCTTTGTTTTTTTGTGTACATTTTTCTTTACCACCATTACATTTCTATGGCCGGTCACTATTTTCAGCAGCAGCAGCATCAGAAATAACTGGAATAGGAGCCATAGATTTATAATTAGAGCTAATATCAGTGTATATGAGTTTTTATATCAACAACAACAACAATATTATCAGCAGCAGAAGAAGTTGTGTTGGAAATTAAACAATGTGGTGCATAAATACAGGGTTAACTATATTGAGATTTTGAATGGTTGCAAATTTTGTTTAATGGCGACGTGTTCACAGAGCTGTTAAACATGATTTGCGACCGTTAAATGACTGATATTCTGTCTGCAAAAGTCAACATTTCAATACTGGTTAACCCGTTCTACCGCATTTTAGTTTTTGAGTGTAACTCACAAACACTTTGAAATAAAATTAAATGACGACACTATTTTGATGCTTAATATCACATGACTGATATTTTGTCTACAAAAGTCAAGATTTCAATACTGGTTAACCCGCACTACCGCATTTTAGTTTAAACACTTTAAAATAAAATTAAATGACGACAAGTGTTTGATGGTTAATGTCACATGACTGATATTCTGTCTGCAAAAGTCAACATTTCAATACTGGTTAACCCGTTCTACCGCATTTTAGTTTTTGAGTGTAACTCACAAACACTTTGAAATAAAACTAAATGAGGACACGTTTTTGATGGTTAACATAGGGTTATGCACTATTTAATAGTCGCAACTTTTTTTACGTCAACCAATCGAATTTCTGGATTTTTGTCAAGTGCGTTAGAAAAACTATTAATAAACTAAAGGTCTTTACATTATGTTACCCCCTTTTTATATTCGGACCATTTATTTGAAGTAGCTCCTTTGGTGAGACTGGTGGTCTGATTTTAACTCCTTGTTTATGGATGACATGTATTAGTACCAGGATTTCTTTCAATAATGCTGGATGATTGCCACTTAATTTGCTTAGTTGCTTTGAATATAATTTCAGGCTGTAGAAGACTTCCACAATCAAGTGAGCAGTGTAGCCGGTCTGGTTCTTGATGAATTCAGGTTGGAATTAAATAGCAATCATTTGAAACCATATATCCCCTGAACTTGTCCGTGATGTCCTTGCAGACATAAAATGCTTTGCATCTAAATGCCTTGCACCGAAATGCCTGCACTTTCATATCATCTGTAATTTAAATTTAAAAAAAAGACACCATAAGGAGCCATGGTGATATAGTATAGGTATTAAGGTTACTTGTATATGTTTGAAAGGCAAATAAAATAGCAAAAACATGAACATTTTGTTGGTAAAAATTGACCTCACACTAGCATTTTTAAGAATATTTAGGAGTGCTTTGAATATTGGTGGCGCCAACCTAATGATTTAAAATGGTATTTAAGCATTTCAGAAATGTGCACTTGATTGATTTTGGTCAATTACTAGGGAGAGAGTGGGGAGTGAAAAACATACTCTGTATCTGTACTCTCTCATCTCACACAGCTGGCCTAACAACCAGGCAAAAACATCATTGTAACTATAATTGTATAAATAAAGAACAAGATACGGCAGTTTTGCATTGAGCCATCCATATATAATTCATGTTCATATCAATTTATCATGTATCCATGTTGTGTTTTCCACAGAGATATGTTTGGGGATGAATTAAAGATGGAGGGAACTGATGATTCTCAAGAGGCCATGGAAACAAGGTAGGATTATTCCTCATTTGTTTGAACGTTCTTTGTTACTTTTCTATGTTATTAGTATAAGGTACCACGTCTTCCTATATAAGCCATTTAACTATTATAGACCAAACCTCGGTAGGAACCTGTGCTCTTAATAAACAGATTAGCTATTAAACCTTTAAATACATCTTTTATGTGTTAATAGACAACTAGGTTAACCCTAGATCTCCGTTTTATCAGTCTGTTACTTTGTATGGCATATTTTAAAGCCGCAGTGTGTTTATTTTCAACTTGAACGGAAATGATACGGACATTGTGTCAAGAATTAGTGTATAATAATATGACCATCAAATTTGCATTAAGTCACCTGATGTACCCAGGTATTAATTGAAACAACTAAGTTGAAACTAACCTATACCTGTGCTATAAATAAATCAGTAGGCCCTGCACACTACCTGTGTTATGCTTAGTGCAGTGTTCAGAGGAAACAGTGTAATAGTACATCAGTTTACATATAGGTATCACATGCATTTATTTGGTGTAGTTTGTATAGCTGAATTCATTTATTGATCAGAATGCAAAATTCTCCAAGTTGTAAAGTTTCCAGATACTTTAATTTTATGTTTTAATCATATACGCTGCCTTTAATGATGATGTATTTTTGTGCGATGTCATTTCCCATTAAGGTCACATTGACCAGCATGACCCAGTGTGTATAAAGTAGACAGTGAATGCATTTTTCAACTTTATGTTAGACGTATTTAAAGTATTTTTGTCAATTTCTATATTTGCAGGCGGCAGAAACTGATCTATGAACTGAATTCATCAGGAAAATATTTTGCCTTCAAAGAGCAGCTGAAGCACGCAGTGGTGAAGATTGTGAGAGAGAAATACCTGAAAACAACAAATTTTCATGACAGGCAGGAATTACAGGTAACTGACATCCAACCATGTGCCTCTGATAAATATCAAATAAAGCTACCAGTTGCTTCATACTTGTTGTAGCCACAGAGCATAAAACAAAATCTATATCACTCTTTTCTTTTCAAGACATAAATTCATTTTGGAAAACAATTCTTTGCTATTCACCATGATTTTTATGAAGTGTGTTGTTATTTGTTACATTAAAAATGGAAGAAGATAATTACAATCTTACGTCTGATAAATATTTATCACATAACTTGCGGTTTTGGAGTGTAATAAAGCCGTTTTATATTTACCATATTACACAAGTGAAATAAATATGCAAATGAAGGTGGAATCATCGTTTGTTCTTTTCCATTCAGCTAGGAGAACATTAGAATTTCCTCGTCGATTTCTGTAACCATTAAAATGCCAGATTACAGAAATTGATGAGGTAGTTCCGCTGTTTGGCGTCATACGTAAAAGACCAGTCAACATATGACTTCATCATATAAACATACGACGTCGTCGTAGGACAACGTTATTATACAATGTTGTTTATTAAACTGTTTTGGAGTTAAATAGAATCTCACTTTCATGCCTATTTAATATTGAATTTATTAAACTCTGATAAAATTGATATAATGCGCGGCACTGCCTGCATCATATAATTTTATCCAACTTGTTTAATAAATTCAATATTAAACAGGCACTCATGTAAAATCCTCTATTTACATCATACAAAATGTCTTCCAAGCAATCAGTCTTGTGCTTGAACATCTCCAATTTCATTTCAGACATTTCTCAGTGAGCTGTACGTGTACCTGATAGACCAGATGCACGAGTCGCTCACTAAGACTCTTTCCCTTGAGGACCAGACTCCAGTGCCTCCACCCCTCACAGACTCCGCCCAGCTCAAACACTTTGCACGTGAGGCAGAGGTGAATGATAACCACGAGTTGGCCACAAAGTACTACCAAGAGGTGAGTTTATTGAAGTAGTAAACTTGATGAAAATATTGGATATTTTTTGGAAACTTTAAAAAAAAAATCATATAAAAAGGAGGATGACGGGGAAATAGCAGACAACAATGCACGATTCAGAATTTTAATTTTTGATAAAGAGGTGTAGTTCTAAGGTTTGTGCATTCAGTACATTTGAAAATGCAATACTTGGTATTTTTTGAATTTCTAGAGATGTAAAAGAGTCCTCGTGCAAAATGTGTTTTAACTAAAAGAAGTATAGCATATCTTACACAGCTATTTATCACCATATCTTAACCTTTGGGACAAAGAGACTTGAGTACTAACATAAAAAGGATTTGAACAAAAATCCAGCAGACTAAAAATAATCGAAAATCGGCATATATTCCACCTGTTTAGGGAATGAGAATATGAACTTTTTTTAAAATGTAGAAATCCTAATACAGTAAGTTGTAGAAATCTTTATATGGCTACTTGTGTATAAATCTAACTTTGCCAACTGGGTTGTCATAACTTCATTTAGTTTAATAGGATAGTACAAAATCAATGTCTTGTGTTATAGATTGTTACTAAACCTCGTTTTTTCAAAAGAAATCATGTTTAAAAAATATTTACCTTATATTTGCAGCGTATTGCCAGAAACAGGAACGATCCCAGCCATTGGTTTGACTATGGCACATTCAGTCTCTATATCAATGATATAACAAAGGTAACAGAAATATGTCAACATTGCATGTTAGTATCTTCTCTTTATTAAGTTACCCAACTAAAATCATGTCATTATTTCTCAACATTGCATGTTAGTATCTTCTCTTTAATAAGTACCAAGCTAAAATCATGTCATTATTTCTCAACATTGTATGTTAGTATCTTCTCTTTAATAAGTACCAAGCTAAAATCATGTCATTATTTCTCAACATTGCATGTTAGTATCTTCTCTTTAATAAGTACCAAGCTAAAATCATGTCATTATTTCTCAACATTGCATGTTAGTATCTTCTCTTTAATAAGTACCAAGCTAAAATCATGTCATTATTTCTCAACATTGCATGTTAGTCTCTTCTCTTTAATAAGTACCAAGCTAAAATCATGTCATTATTTCTCAACATTGCATGTTAGTATCTTCTCTTTAATAAGTACCAAGCTAAAATCATGTCATTATTTCTCAACATTGCATATTTGTCTCTTCTCTTTAATAAGTACCAAGCTAAAATCATGTCATTATTTCTCAACATTGCATGTTTGTCTCTTCTCTTTAATAAGTACCAAGCTAAAATCATGTCATTATTTCTCAACATTGCATGTTTGTCTCTTCTCTTTAATAAGTACCAAGCTAAAATCATGTCATTATTTCTCAACATTGCATGTTAGTATCTTCTCTTTAATAAGTACCAAGCTAAAATCATGTCATTATTTCTCAACATTGCATGTTTGTCTCTTCTCTTTAATAAGTACCAAGCTAAAATCATGTCATTATTTCTCAACATTGTATGTTAGTATCTTCTCTTTAATAAGTACCAAGCTAAAATCATGTCATTATTTCTCAACATTGCATGGTAGTATTCTCTTTAATAAGTTTGCTTGTTTACATGTTTATTGGAAAATAATCAATTTCCTTTGCTACTGGGCATGCAGCACCTTTTTCTGTAAAGGCCAGAAGAAAATTGTTGTTTTTTCTATTAAAAATGTAAACAATCAGACAGGTAGGAGTTTCTGGAAATCTGAAGGGTTTGTATGGGATAACCGTGTTGACAGCAGTTTATCAAGAACAGGAAATAATATTTCAGCTTCTAAATTTTGCTTGTCTCATCAGACAATTGCTTTTAGGTTTTATTCGTCCAGACCCGACTTTTACTTGTCTTAGACAGTCAGACAAGGCTTAATGTCAATCCGTGACTAGTAATAGTATTTCCCAGTCAGTCAATGGAAATTAACCCTTAACCCGCTAAGCACGACTATAATAGCCTTTGCGTCCATTGTAAACCCAGAGCAGCCTGCAAGTAACTCGCAGAGTTTACCATGTCTGGCTGCTAATCTGTCATTTCCCCCAAAACACCCCTTTGTCACATAAATGCAATGGTCTTAATTCAAATAAAGAACAGTTCATTATATATATGTAGGGGGTTAAAGGTTAAACAAATCAAGAGCTAGCATTCGTTTGATGGTCATATGTAATTAACTTCTATTTTCATCTGATTAATAGCAAATTGTTTTGTTTAACAATTCCAGGCAGAAGAATGTTTCAAAGAGTGTGTTGCTATAGATCAGAAACATATTCATGGGTATGTTCATAATTTCATTTACAATGAACTATTTTTGTTTTCTTTTGGTAGAATGTTAGATCAAGTGAATCACGCCATGACATTTTCAACATTTTCTATGTTTTGATAAAAATCTTGAATTGTATTGGATCTTAAGTATTTTAAGTTTCTAGGTTTTTACTTTTTACAAACCAGGACCAAGATAAAAAAAAATGAAATTGCTTAAATATTTTCTTGTTTTACGGATGTGTAATTTTAATGCCAGGTTGTTGCTGTATGGTGTTGTATGTACACTGATGGAGAAACACGATACTGCCGAGACTTTCTTTGAAAATGCGACCTGTGTACAACCAAAAAGTATTCTGGCCTGGACCATGCTGGGTGAGATGGGGCTTTATTTGTATATTTCAAAGATTATCTTCAATGTCTTCTGCATGACAAAGTATCTAAAACATTTTTAGAATGTTCCACTCGGAATCCTGTTTGTTTGTTTGGTGTTTTACGTCATTTTCAACACATGTAAGGTTATATATGACGGTTGATTTTTTGTGGTGGAGGCAGACCACCCACTTTTCCTGGGTAGAACCAGTACTGTACACCTCCTACCGTCAGTAAGAATCGACACTTCCTCACAAGTCAAGCTCCCAGTGGGATTCGAACCTGCAGCGGTGAGAGGCTGTCCTTGACTATTGTTTATAACCAAATTATGCTTAGTTTGTATCATTGTGGTCAAGGCTTACCAACCATTATTTTCTATTAAATGTATTTTTAGCAAATCATTATACTTTTCTTTTTTTTTCAAGATTGCCTTTGTTAATGTGGTTTTGAATTACCCATATTGTCATCAGAGACTGACCTGAAAACGTATTTGATTCATATTCCACTTCAATTAATTTCAGAATGTGTGGATAAATCAAGTCATATAATGACCCAATATGCATTATAAACATAAAACATGGGTCAAATCTGGTATAAAGACTGTGTTGTTATATTAGTCACTATGGTTACTTCCAAGATGGTTGAAAAAAGTATTTTTAGAATATTAAATATTATAACTATTTAAATGTATTCTGCACACAAATATGCATTTAGAGGTTTTAAATCTCATTGGGAGCTCATCTTGTAAGTGAGAAAATGTCGGATTTTTATGTATGGCGACAGGTATACAGTGCTGGTTCTACCCAGGAATAATTGCGTGGTCTGCCTCCACCGACCATCATACATAGCCTAAAATGTGCTGAAAAATGTCATTAAACACCAAACAAACAAATTAGATGTTTCAAATATGTACGTAAGAAATGTTGTATACAATATACCATATAATAAAGCTAAAGATTTGGAAACATGCTGTCGAGGAAAACTTGTATAAACTGATATCCTCCTTGCCGCAGGCTTGTTTTATGACACCGTGCAGAATGATATTGGAGCAGAGATGGCATACATGGAGGCAAACAAACTGAACCAGCAGGCGGCAGTTACAGCAGCCCGCTCAATCAGAGAGGAGGAGCTAGCCAAGGAGAGACGGGAGAGGGTGGAGCATGATGAGAGTGAGTCTGACCAGCACAAGGGTAAGTAATGTGTAGATCTGCATGCTAGCTTATTTAGGGAAAGAGTTGTTTTTCTGAAATCTTTGACAGAATCATTTGTAAAAGAACAGATTACTACACCAGGCTATGCAAATGGTTTCCAGATTATACAGATGTGTATAAGCAAAACAGTGTTAATTGTTTGCATTATACAAACAAACAAAAAAGAGAAAGTAAACAAAATATTCTGGACAGCAGTAGCATAGCCTGAATATGTTTATAGCTCTTCTGGTCAAAGGCCAAATGAGCTTATGCGATGGTATTTTGTCCGTCATCCATGTATCTTGACTACAAGGTTCCTGAGTAGTGCATTTTGGGATTTGTGTCTCCATTGCTGTCCATCAACCAAGAGAGTTATATAGGGGGAAATAATATAAAGGGAAAAATACAAAATCTTTTCTTTAAAATCGTTCGGCAATTTGAAATGATGAAACTTGGCAACAAAATTTCTTGAGTGATGCCATTTTAATTTTTTTTGATGTGAGTTAAAATCAGGAAATGTAAAAAAAACTTTTTCTCTGAAATTGTTTTCAAAAACTATAAATAAAACATGGCCAAATGGTTTTTGGGTGGTACCTTCAAATATTTGGTGTTTTGTTGCTGCCCGTTATCTAGATGGAAGCTTTTGCTAAAAGCAGACTTAAAATATGGACATATTAAATAGTATTTAATATTTCCTCAAAAACTGCTGATTTAGTTCAAATAAATAACTGCATATGTTCCTTGGTAAGGCAATTTCAAACATTTCTAGACGTCCCAATTAAACCACTTTATACCGTAGAGCGTATTGAGGCTAAGTCAATGATCAAATGAAATTTCAGTACAACATTCTTTCCATAAGGAAAATAATACACAGCTCGAGAAATATGGCTTTATAGTTAAAATTGTTTTAGTTTGAAGGCAAGGAGTTAGCCAGAGAAAAATAGGGCGTTATTAGTCATATTTATATATACTGTTACGGCTTTTTGCTATTTTGCACAGAGTTCTTGTTTGAAAGCTTCTGAATTGTTTTTTGTTCACAAACTGAAATCTTGATTGCTTAAAGTTAAAAAATATGTTCAGAAGACTTTCAAGATTAGCATTTGTAGATTTACAAATATATAAAACTGCTTATATTAATACGTCACAATCTTAGAATAATTACTGGGAAGGAGTCTTCTAGAATCCCCATAGTTCATAACAGATAGACCCTATTAGTAGTTGTAGAGAGGTGCATGACTTTTTCTCATGACTACAAAATTGTCGCATTATTTTTTTTTATTTATTAAAATTCAAGATAGCAGTTATTATCAGGCAATCTGGGTAAACTGATTTACTAAACGCAGCATTATATATACCGTAATATTTACCATAGAATTAAAGATAGTTTTAAACTTTTCATGTTTATATTAGGTTTCCCCAATACTGGGAAGATACATTTTTGTGCCTGTTTTTTGTCTGTCACAAAGTTTATATATGTCCTAAACTCCTCCTACAGTTAAAATTCAATGGATTTTGTTTAAACTTTCATGACTTTTTCTCATGACTACAAAATTGTCACATTTTTTTTTTTTATTTATTAAAATTAATTATGGCTGTTATTATCAGGCAATCTGGGTAAACTGATTTACTAAACGCAGCATTATATATACCGTAATATTTACCATAGAAATAAAGATAGTTTTAAACTTTTCATGTTTATATTAGGTTTCCCCAATACTGGGAAGATACATTTTTGTGCCTGTTTTTTGTCTGTCACAAAGTTTATATATGTCCTAAACTCCTCCTACAGTTAAAATTCAATGGATTTTTGTTAAACTTTCATGCAGAAAGCAGAGTTTGGCAGAGTTATGCCCCCTTTCATAAAACTTTAACCCGCAACCTAACCAAGCTCATAACTGGCCATACTTGAAAAGTACACGACAGGCGACACAGGTGTTCCACGGAACATCCTTCTAGTTACTACCCTTGTTTATTGCAAATCTTGTCCATGAACTCCTTCTACAGTTTCTTTTAAACTTTCAAGTTTGATTGAATTGATTGATTGAATGTTGTTTAACGGCTCATCAACACAGTATAGGTTATTTAGAGCCGCCCCAGAGAGAGGGGAAGGATACATAGAAATCCGGGAACCTGCCCTACTCTTTCAAGTTTGAAGAAATAAATAATATGGTAGCGATGTTCCAGTTTTTTTACAGGGTAACTGCCCTTTTGTACTTGCTACTTTCAACTTTGTCCATTCAGGGGATAGCATGTTTGACGCTAAATTTGTAGATCACGGGTTTAAGCCTTACTGGTGTCACTGGGTTTCTTCTACGCAGTGTATTAGCCAGCCAATCGTGCAGCCGTCTTTTGCAGGGCCGTTTTTGAAAAATCACGGCCAATATTTGGTGGAGTGGGTGTTTTTTTGTTTGTTTAACAACACTTCCCAACTATTACTTTCCTCAATATTGTCATGTTTTGTGTACCTTTATAGAAGAAAGATGATCTTAAATGTATCTTTTTTTCACCTTTATCTGTAAAAATAAATTGCCCCAGTGATACCCATTTGCCGCGAATTGGCTATTAGCGCGGTTTAGCAAATTATTTTGCACACCCTGTTTGCATATTTACACAACCAAGTCTTGAATTTCTGCCTAATACACTGCTTTGATGTGTCCTTAGGCAAGACAGTTCCCTAGCTCCGTCCAACAGTTCCCTAGCTCCGTCCAACAGTTCCCTAGCCCTGTCCATCAGATGGGGATGTAAACTGGGCAGTCCTGTGTATTGAACTCTGTCCTTCAAGTATGTTAAAGAACTGTTAGAATCTATTTGATGATAAGATTAGGCTAGGATTCCCGGATTCCTATGTATACAGCCCCCTTCTCTAGGGTGGCTTGAAATAACGCCAACAATGTGTTGATGAGCCTGTACACAACAATCCAATTATCCATTCAACTCATGCAGTTTTCAGCAGATTTCAGAAGTTTTGGGGGAAATAACTCTTGCATACTGTCTTGGTGTTCTGTCAAATGATATTTTCGTTATTACCCTTGTTTGTACTTGTAATATAGGAGGAGTTTGGGGTGTGGGGAAGACAAAAACAAGGATTATGTTTCAACTAAAATTAAACCAACAATATCTGATTACTACTATAATATAAAATTATAATTATCAGAATGTTCAGGGGGAAAAAAATGAAAATGTCAACATGAAATGAAACCTCAACATATTATCAGGAACACCTTTTTCAGTCGGGAGAAAGATTCAGGGTGTCAAAACATTAGACTTATATTCCATCAATGAGGGTAAGAGGCTTCACAAATATTCGTGGATACCACATACACCGTATAATTTTTTTATGGTGTTTGTTCACATATAATAAATAGGACAATAACACAATGCATGTTGCACACAAACAGTAAGCATGTGCATGGCTTCATCACACTATTAATGTTGTTCTGTACATTGTCTGTCGTTTTACATCATTAACAACATTTTAAACAACCAGGATTTAGATATATCGGCATTGGCATTTCCACTTTTAGGATGTATGGGCAGCCATTAGGGCCAAAATAGACATAAAATAAATAAATCAAAAAGAATAAACAAAAAAAACACCTTCGCAACATTTTAAAAGATGTCAGTTCAAAATATAAGACAAAAAGCAAGTAAATGACGCAAAAGTAAACTAAAAGAAATAATTGTGAAAGACATGATTACAAATCATAAAAAGCAAATTCATTTAAAAGACGACTATGAAGGCCAGGTATTTTCCTTTGTATTTGAGTTTAGGGAAAGTGTTAAAAGTAGGCAGGTGATTATAGTTCTTCCTTTTTTGTATCGGGAACTGGTAAAAGTAGCCGGTAATTCAACCGCCAACCAAAGTAGGACGGTAATTCAACCGCCAACCAAAGTAGGACGGTAATTCATCCGCCTACCAAAGAAGGAAGGTAATTCATCCGCCTACCAAAGTAGGAAGGTAATTCATCCGCCAACCAAAGAAGGAAGGTAAATTCATCCGCCAATCAAAGTCGGAAGTTAATTCATCCGCCTACCAAAGTAGGAAATTGATTCATCCGCCTACCAAAGTAGGACGGTAATTCATCCGCCAACCAAAGTAGGACGGTAATTCATCCGAAAACCAAAGTAGGATGGTAATTCATCCGCCAACCAAAGTAGGATGGTAATTTATCCGCCAACCAAAGTATGACGGTAATTCATCCGCCTACCAAAGTAGGAAGGTAATTCATCCGCCAACCAAAGTAGGACGGTAATTCATCCGCCTACCAAAGTAGGAAGGTAATTCATCCGCCAACCAAAGTAGGACGGTAATTCATCTGCCAACCAAAGTAGGAAGGTAAATTCATCCCCCAACCAAAGTCGGAAGTTAATTCATCCGCCAACCAAAGTAGGAAGGTAATTCATCCGCCTACCAAAGTAGGAAATTAATTCATCCACCTACCAAAGTAGGACAGTAATTCATCCGCCAACCAAAGTAGGACGGTAATTCATCAACCAACCAAAGTAGGATGGTAATTCATCCGCCAACCAAAGTATGACGGTAATTCATGCGCCTACCAAAGTAGGAAGGTAATTCATCCGCCTACCAAAGTAGGAAGGTAATTCATCCGCCAACCAAAGTAGGATGGTAATTCATCCGCCTACCAAAGTAGGAAGGTAATTCATCCGCCAACCAAAGTAGGACGGTAATTCATCTACCAACCAAAGTAGGACGGTAATTCATCCGCCTACCAAAGTAGGAAGGTAACTCATTCGCCAACCAAAGTAGGAAGTTAATTCATCTGCCAACCAAAATAGGACGGTAATTCATCCGCCTACCAAAGTAGGAAGGTAATTCATCCGCCAACCAAAGTAGGACGGTAATTCATCCGCCTACCAAAGTAGGAAGGTAACTCATTCGCCAACCAAAGTAGGAAGTTAATTCATCTGCCAACCAAAATAGGATGGTAATTCATCCGCCTACCAAAGTAGGAAGGTAATTCATCCGCCAGCCAAAGTAGGAAGGTAATTCAACCGCCTACCAAAGTAGGAAATTAATTTATCCGCCTACCAAAGTAGGCGGTAATTCATCCGCCTACCAAAGTAGGAAGGTAATTCATCAGTCAACCAAAGTAGGATGGTAATTCATCCGTCTACCAAAGTAGGATGGTAATTCATCCGCCAACCAAAGTTGGAAGGTAATTCATCTGCCAACCAAAGTAGGATGCTAATTCATCCGCCTACCAAAGTAAGAAGGTAATTCATCAGCCAACCAAAGTAGGACGGTAATTTATCCGCCTACCGAAGTAGGAAGGTAATTCACCTGCCAACCAAAGTAGGACGGTAATTCATCCGCCTACCAAAGTAAGAAGGTAATTCATCCGCCTGCCAAAGTAGGATGGTAATTCATCCGCCAACCAAAGTAGGAAGGTAACTCATTCGCCAACCAAAGTAGGAAGTTAATTCATCCGCCAACCAAAATAGGATGGTAATTCATCCGCCTACCAAAGTAGGAAGGTAATTCATCCGCCAACCAAAGTATGAAGGTAATTCATCCGCCAACGAAAGTAGGACGGTAATTCATCCGCCAACCAAAGTAGGAAGGTAATTCATCCGCCTACCATAGTTGGAAGGTAATTCATCCGCCAACCAAAGATGGATGGTAATTCATCCGCCTAACAAAGTAAGAAGGTAATTCATCCGCCTACCAAAGTAGGACGATAATTCATCCGCCAACCAAAGTAGGAAGGTAATTCATCCGCCTACCAGCTGTTAAGGAAAACTCTGAAGTCGGGTCAACATAAAACAGGACATCATTATAAAAGACATATTTGCAAAATCAAAACGACAAATTCCCTTTTTAAACAAAATTTATAAAAATGCAGTTGTATCATAATTTATTCAAGTGAGAATAAAAAGTTTGGCTTTGGATTCCATTGTTTGGTGGAAAGGAAGTTGAACCATTGAACCGTAAAGGAAGTTATTATTTATTTAAGAAACATCCATCACAATAAAAAACTAATAATTGAGGCATAATTCAAACCACAAAATGTGTCCTGAATGTGTTATTATATTCTTTTAAAATGATATAAAGCCATTGTTGTCCAAAAGGTGATAAGAGATAATGTTGTAAAGAATGGAGTACTTCTGTTATTGTTTATAAAGAAATATTGCATGTTAGCATTGAGAATTGTAAATTATTATTGTGGAAAATTTTATTTTCTCTTTTTTTTCCCACTTTTTTATAATGTTAGTATTACTATAATGATGGTTATTGGCATTTGGTTTTAAAAAATTATAAAAAAAGTTATACAAATTATAAATAGTAAGGATTTGAAAACAAGCTTATATATGCTTAGGCTATAAGCATTTAAAACATATTGACCAAAATCCACACCTGTTAAACTATATACCTCTATCAATAGTTTCAAATTATAAATAAAGTTATTATAAAAGAAAAAAAAAGTTAAAATGTATATAAATTAATCAAATAAAAAAAAATAAAAAATAATGCTATAATATGACCAAAGGTTTATTACCGGTATCTTGTATTTTTTGTATTCATTCTTTTTTAAATATTAGAAACCCAACAAGTTTCTTTTTCTTGCTAATCTTACCTGACACAGCTTGGAAAATGCTAAAGAGCACCACGTAACATGCCTTAATTACTGCCTGATTAGTTTGTGTTAACCATGTGTCCACTTACAGATGATCAGGGTGGTTTGGCCCCGCCCCCTAGTAGCAATACCTTACTTCCTGAAATCAAACAACCAACCCCTCCCAACAGTGATAGGGGTCAGGGGTCAGCCAAGTCCAGTGAAAAGCTCTCGTCTGCTCGCCGTCCGTCTGCCTCAAAGCGATCTTCAGCAGGTAGGTATTCAACCTGATGCAGTGATTTGTGATACCTTTCATCCCTACTCGAGTGTTACCTTGTAATTTTCTCAAGCCTTCCGGCTATATAGGAACTTGTGCTTTGATTGTGTTGTTCCTAATTACTATAAACATATGTATAAGTATGTATCAATTATTATGTGAGTTAAGATAACACAGTTACAGATCCAGGGTCTCAACTTTGTGACTTTTTGTGAAAAAGGACAATAGCAGTTTTAAAGATGTTAGCTTTTTGGGGTGCATGCTCGTCATGGGTCTGTCAGGCACCAGTCACCCTCGGATCCACACCAGATTGGGGTGCATGTTCGTCATGGGTCTGTCAGGCACCAGTCACCCTCGGATCCACACCAGATACATTTGTAGTCGCTGTTGTTACACTTCTGTTAAATGAGAAAAGAGGGGTCCAAAATGAGAAAGTAGCATTATTATAATACAACACCAACTAATTGCCTGATTGCTTATAATTGTCACACAGCTTTAGTTAGTCGGACACTGCACTGTGACTTGTTCCTTCCATGTAATTATATATTGTCGCAATTTTATTTGTTGATGATATCTCACATTCATGTACACATTATACTGAGTCCCCAGCGTGAAACTATTTTATATATTTCTTTATTTTTATATAGTTACAAAATAGTTTCGCATTTCCCCCTATTTTTATTTTAAAGAAAAATATAACTATGAGTTGATACTTAAATATCGAGTCATGTTGTAGACAAAAAGCTACTTTAGATATTACGCTAGTTTGTGCCAGTCACTGTCAATTTACCATACTTGGCCACAGTTGCTAGGGTGATGGATGGATCTTATATGTTCATGTAAATTTCATTTAATTACTAATTCTCACAACTTTCTCTTTTACCTTTCGTTTAACACCAATTACACATTTATGTACAGTAGATGCATAAACTCAGGTTTAAAAATAATTATCATCGATGGGTTTGTTACGAAGGAGCATCACTAAATGTTTCAGAAAAGATAGAATATCAAATAGTGGAGGGAAAAGGTGTGGAAGAAGGAAAAGCCATTTCTCAACTCTCTGATAAAGCACCTTCAGGTAGTAGAAAGCACGTCCACTAATCAGAATGCAGATTTCAGATAGTTAGAATTCAAATTAACCAATCAGATTTGTGCATACAAATTTAAGAGATCTGTCTTTAGATATAGGATATAGACTGCATGAAGTTTCTTTACAGATTATAATTATGAGCTAAGTGAATAAAGTGCCAAAACTATATTAACCAGATATTGTCGCTATAGATATTGTAACGGTACATATTTTTATGGTTTATTAGGCAGGGTCTTATTATTTAGAATATTCGCTACAGATGAATGACAAATATATCCGAGTGAAAGATAAATGTAAAATTCATTGGATGAGTAGTATTTACCATGAGCCTGTTTTATTTTTAAAATGCATAGTTCAATAAATAGAACAGTAACACATTGTTAAATTAGATCCCCGGGTGATTATTTGGTTATAATTTACTCTGTAAGACTTAAATTGCGCTCATTTGTGGCAGACTTGCATTCGTGGAATACTGTCTTGTCTGATCTCCAGTGAATTGTTATCAAATAATCTTCCAAAAGAGTCAGTTAAACCATATTTGATGGGTGTATAATTTTGAAATTGAGCAGTTACTATATCTCTTGATGCTTACATTGTATATCATCATATACATAAACTTGATATGTCAAGCTGTAACATATTGCATCATACAAGGTTGGTCCACACGTATTGTGATGTCTGTTTTAATAGCTAACACATGGTTATATGTAGAAATATATTGAAATAAAAGGCAGGCTTAAATTTTTGTTCCCATTTTTCAGCTCTTTTGTGAATAAAACTAGTATTTTGTTTTAATGAAATCTTAAATGCAGGAATAGCAATAGAAAAAAACAGACAAAACATTATGTTCATGTCCTTAAGGTCTTTATGGTTGACAGCAATACACTTTAGGTCTTTCTCTCATTAAAGGTCTTCCTCTTATTATAGGTTGTCCTCTTATTATAAGTCATTCTCTTATTATAAGTCTTTCTCTTATTATTGGTCTTCCTCTTATTGTAGGTTTTCCTCTTATTATAGGTCTTTCTCTCATTATAGGTCTTTCTCTTATTATACATCTCCTCTTATTATAGGTCTTTCTCTTATTATACATCTCCTCTTATTATAGGTCTTTCTCTTAATATAGTTCTTCCTATTTTTCCTCTTATTATAGGTCTTCCTCTTGTTATAGGTCTTCCTCTTTTTCCTCTTATTAGAGGTCTTTCCCTTATTATAGGTCTTCCTCTTATTGTAGGTCTTTCTCTTATTAGAGGTCTTTCTCTTATTACAAGTCTTTCTCTTATTACTTCCTCTAGTTATACGTCTTTCTTTTATTATAAGTCTTTCTCTTACAATAGGTCTTTCTCTTATTATAAGTCTTCTGTTATTATTGGTCTTCCTCTTATTATAGGCCTTTCTCTTGTTATAGGTCTTTCTTTTATTATAAGTCTTTCTCTTACTATAGGTCTTCCTCTTATTAGAGGTCTTTCTCTTACTATCTACTTAGGTATTTCTCTTATTATAGGTATTTCTCTTGTTAAAGGTCTTTCTCTTATTATAGGTCTTTCTCTTGTTATAGGTTTTCTTTTGTTATAGGTATTTCTCTTATTATAGGTCTTTCTCTTGTTATAGGTCTTTCTCTTGTTATAGGTCTTTCTCTTGTTATATGTCTCCTGTTATTATTGGTCTTCCTCTTATTATAAGTCTTTCTCTTGTTATAGGTCTTTCTCTTATTAGAGGTCTGTCTCTTATTATAAGTCTTTCTCTTATTATAGGTCTTTCTCTTTTTATAGGTTTTTCTCTTGTTATAGGTCTTTCTTTTATTATAGGTATTTCTCTTGTTATAGGTCTTTCTCTTGTTATAGGTCTCCTGTTATTATTGGTTTTCCTCTTATTATAAGTCTTTCTCTTGTTATAGGGTTTCTTTTATTATAAGTCTTTCTCTTACTAGAGGTATTTCTCTTATTATGTCTTTCTCTTACTAGAGGTATTTCTCTTATTATAAGTCTTTCTCTTGTTATACGTCTTTCTCTTATTATAGGTCTCCTGTTATTATTGGTCTTCCTCTTATTATAAGTCTTTCTCTTGTTATAGGTCTTTTTTTATTATAAGTCTTTCTCTTACTAGAGGTATTTCTCTTATTATAAGTCTTTCTCTTACTAGAGGTATTTCTCTTATTATAAGTCTTTCTCTTGTTATATGTCTTTCTCTTATTAGAGGTCTGTCTCTTATTATAAGTTTTCTCTTATTATAGGTCTTTCTCTTGTTATAGGTCTTTCTCTTGTTATAGGTCTTTCTCTTATTATAGGTCTTTCTCTTGTTATAGGTCTTTCTCTTGTTATAGGTCTCCTGTTATTATTGGTCTTCCTCTTATTATAAGTCTTTCTCTTGTTATAGGTCTTTCTTTTATTATAAGTCTTTCTCTTACTAGAGGCATTTCTCTTATTATAAGTCTTTCTCTTACTAGAGGTATTTCTCTTATTATAAGTCTTTCTCTTATTATAGATCTTTCTCTTATTAGAGGTCTGTCTCTTATTATAAGTCTTTCTCTTATTATAGGTCTTTCTCTTGTTATAGGTATTTCTCTTATTATAGGTTTTTCTCTTAGTATGTTAGTGGCCATGGTAGCTGAGCACTTTGGAGCTTAGCAGACATGGGACTGCTCCCTGGCAGAGGCATATCTGATGGGATCCTTCAGCTCCATCTCCATCTGAGACTGATGTCCCAATATAACCCAATATGATCTGTTCTATTATGGCTGTGCATGTTAACTGCTCTGGCATGTCAGTTACTTAAGAGTTGTAACAAAAAAGTTAATATTACATAAAGCTCTTATGGAAGTTCAATTCACTAAAACACTAGTATTTTCTCAACTCAGTGGAACGTCACTTGTCCGTTAACGAGTCAAGGGAGACAACAAGAACTGGTAACAAATCTCACCTACCCTAGTTGGTCACTGATTTGTAGCATTTCTAAATATCATCTCAGTGTCTGTGGCGACAATTTATGAATCAAGATAATGGATGTTATAAAACCATATCAAGTATATTTATATTAAAATATAGCAAAAGAAATGTTTTGACTGGGTTTTAATATACTGGTACCTCTGTTTTAATATTTATATCTTAAAAAAATATGGTTAAAAAGCAACATTATGTTTAGGTCAAGTTATGATTTTTAGCTTCTTTTTTTTTAAATGACTATTGGAGTTAAATGCAAGCATACAGTTCAAGTTGGAGAAGAAAATGTAGATTCACTAGTTACAGCTTTAGCAACGCATGAACAAATAAGGTCGTTGCTTTTGGAAATAAAGGAAAACCTTGTGCTTAGTTTCAGTTACACGGGTTGGTTTGACTGCAACACCACAAAACGTTTACAAAACTTTCTTGTGTTGTTTGTAGAATTGAAGGATTTTTGTTTTGTCAAGGGCACAAATTATCAGCAATTAGTTACTTTAAAAAAAATATATATTTTTTTAATTTACATTTTGTCCTTATGTTAAATGATATACACCATTGTTAAGTGTTGGACTCTCCTTATGCTTGAATAACTTTTATGCTATTGTTTGAATGTAAATGGCAGATGGAAAAAAATAATAGATAAGAATATAGATAGGTTTTGTAGAGTTTAAGAATGCTACAAATACAATTGATCCATGCATGGTGTGTTGATAATGACATTCTAAATTAAATGCATTCTTGTGCGTTTTGTTTGGAATAATTCAAATTTAAACCCCGTCAGAGAAACGTTTTCAGATTTGCCGTGCATTTACAATCGCATGACTTGAACATTTCCGTTTTCTTGTTTTTCCTAACAATTATTGTTTTAATTAATAATAATTAGTTAAAATTGAAAAAAATCATGTTTCCACAATGGGTATATTAAAAGACATTTGAATGTTTGCCTCGTAATCGAAAGATTGCAAGTTTGGGACACTGCAGCAGAACATGGAGCTTGTGACCTTAAAGCTACAGACCCTATATTTTAATTGCTTTCTTCTTTGTAGGCGTGTCTTTATTTGTAACTTCATGTTCACCAGCTCATGGCGAAATGGGTATTTGAGCAATCAAATTTAGCACAGGACATCATTCACTATATCGAGTAGTGCACATCGTACAGGTAGCATTATAATTTGCAGAAGAAAAAAGGTTTGCCTCTCAAGGGACTTGAAGATACAATGTTCTAATTGACAACCAGTTACAGACTGCCGTTCTAGCCACTGAACTACACAGGGTCTTCTTGAAAATATGATATATTTGGTATCATTTATTATAATGCAAAATACCAATACATTTGAATGCATTTGACATTTCAGTATATAGTACATCATGTGGCACATGTAAATTAATCATGTGTGATGTTATAAAATATTTTATCAAATTAAAACTAGGATTCCGTTTCAAAACAACTTTATCTCAATCTTTTAATGTGCGATTGATAAGTTTGTGCACGTGTCTTGCGCTAGTTATTGCATAATACCTATTTAATGTTAAAAGTGCTACAACGTACCAACAAATATCAGTGGCCTATTTGTTGGATCTACATAAACAGGATGAAACAGTGAAGCAAATCCAATTCGGTCAGCTTTTTTTTTTTTATGGAATATAATCGGAAGCCGTATATTGATCGATGTTACCTGTACGAAAGCTAGATAAATGTGATTATAGATATTTTACTCATCGATTCTGGCTTATAAACCGATTTTTTGTTTGCTCGTTGAATTGAAACTACTGCAAGCACGACTTGTTCATATTCATGAGTTAGTACTAGTTTATGTATAGCGTCTGTAGCTTTAAGCAAGTCACTTTCTCCATCTGGCATGTGCGTTAACTGGGCATTTCCGTGTACTGTAGCCTGTCCTGCAGGCATGTACAAGAACCAAAGGAAATAAATAATGTGTTCAGGAGCAGTTAAACAATAATTCAGTCATTCATTATAATAATTAAATAAAAAGAGAGACAGAAAATGTATGCCACCATAGATTTATACCTATACGTTTTTATCGTAATCATTAATAACAGACTATTACATTTTCATCAGTTTTTGTGCACAATATGACCTATTTGTGTCGAGATGCTGAAAACACCATTCATTCATACATTTTTTTACCAGCTGTGATGATTTTAAAAGGAACCTGTTTTTATGACAATGATAATATGCTTATTTGCAGCTATTACATCTTAAAGTGGTAAAATAAGGTGTTTTGTAAATAATATATGGGAGAATTATGCAAGGTTAAGGAAGTGCCTCTAGATAAAAGAACAACCATTAATAGAATCACTGTAAAATTGAAATGCTTGATTTTATGTGAAAAATAGATGCATGTTGTGTTGTTTTGTTTGCTTGTGAAATCTGATTATTTGCATGCTGAAATAATCAATCAGATATTATTTATTTTTTATAATAAGCAACACATACTTTTTATCCTAAAGATATTTTGATAGAAATACAAGGTAAATAATCTGTGAATTTTATTTGTCATTCCTTGTTCAGTTTATCAACACCGAAATTGAGAAAGTTAACTCTTTTTGTTCTGTTTTAAAATTTCTTTTATGGTTTCTTCATTATATTCAGTTATTATGACTATTATGACCTATTGTGTTGAATATGCATGTACGAAAGTTCTGTATGCATGTCTTATTTTAATAAAATTCCTTTTTGAGAGTTGTAGGTTCATCCTTATTATAACACTACACTCGTAACTGAATTATCATGCTTTGTCAATTAGTTACTTTTTGTAATGGTATATTGGTGCTTTGAGTACTTTGATTTTAAATTTGGTGTCAAGTACAACATATCATTTGGTTGCATACTCCAAGAAACTATAGTTTTGCAGGAACCTTCATTACAATGTCTATTTCACAGGAGGGAAAAAGTCTGAGAGTAACCTATCTAGACCAAGTAGCGAATATCGCCGTGGTAGCAATCGTGGTACCCCGCAACCTGAGGAATCTGCAGAGGAAATGCCCCCACGGGAACCAACACCTATACCAACATCTAGTATATATCTGCAGGTCATTGACTGGCTGTTGGAAGTCAAGGCTGTTCCAGTAAGTAAACCCACATTCAAATATGTCATGAACGTTTAGCGGGCATATAGTGTTTCCCTTGTCTGTCTGTTCATCCATCCCAAAAGAAGTTTTACGTTCAAGCCCAAGTCCATTTCTCACACACCAGAAGTCATAGAGCTTCAAACTTCACAAGTGTCAATGGGACACAGATGCCCCGCTTTATCGCTGTCAGTCACATATTAAGTGTACGTTTGGACAAGGGTTATACTATATGCCTTTTCCACTTTTGTGGCGGGGCATAAAAATACCTGAACTAAGAAGTCCAAAGGTTATATGTCCAAGTTACCAAGTGTATAGGATCATGTACTTGATTATCATTTTTTTATCTCTTGAAGATTCACCTTGCAGAATATTTCCACCATTTGTTAATAAGAAAAGTATATGTGAAAAAAATTACTGGTCATAATTATTGATAGTGTCACTGTTCATAGATATCTAACAAGGAAAATGGATGTAGCATTGTTTAGAAGGTTAGCGTGGTTGGTAGAGCAATGGAATGGTAATCAGAAGGTCCAGGGTTTTGAGCCGCGAATCCGGCTACACATTTTTCTGGCCCCCGTGACATTTGGTAGACCGTGACCAAGTCTACTCCGAGAAACATGCAAATGATTCTCTGTACCCATGGAATTCGAGGACAAATTTCAATTTGTAGGGGAAGTATGTTATGGTTCATAGATATCTAAGATTAGATTTGTCTGACCAATTAGCTCAGTCGGTAGAGCACTGAACGGTAGTCCCAAGTTCGACATTTTTTCAGCCCTATGAAAATAATATCCATTCTGCATTCTTTGTATAACTGTGTAGTAATAAAGCCATGGTATTAGAAATGTGCATCAGTTGTTATGCTGTACCTCAACGAGCAAATTCACAATATTCATGTTAATTTGTTGGCCAATTTAGATAGAATTGCATACACATACATGTTATGTTTGCCTTCCAGTTTACAGAGCGAGCACTAGCCCATGAATTGTTAACTGCAACAGGAGGTCCCACAGCCCAGTACCACATATCCCTGGCCAGGGTGAAACTACAGAAACGTGACCTACACGAGGCTGAAGAAAGTCTCAATGAAGCTCTACAGTATGACTATCAGGTACTTGCTTCTTCCAGCATCCCAAAAAAACAAAGATAAATATTGCTATATAAGTTTCCAGTTGTGTCAGACATATTTATTTTCCACCATCAAAAATTTCGGTGCTCCAAGGTTATTGTTTTTCCTTACATATCTTCTGGTTAGTTCTGAATCCATTGTTGTCTGCATTTATCAACATAAACATTATGTTGTAATTGTTAACAATCACAGCAGAATTGCATTTTTTACAAGATACTGTTAATGTATGTGTATAATTTAAGTGTCATTCAAGTTTTAATATTGTCCTTCTGTTATGACTGTGAGTCTAAAACCTTAAACTGTATTTTTAACACATTATGGCCAAAATCATTCAATCCAATTGGTTGATGTTAAAAAATTACCGACTTGTGCATAATCCATTGAAAATCAAGTCATTGACATTAAACCGTCAAACATGTGACATCATTAATTTTATTGTATGATTTTTTTTATTATTGCGACAGTATATCAGTAGTTTAATGTTCACAATTTATCTTTAATGGATCCTCTAACGCGTCAACATTAGACCAAATTTGCGATTGTTAAACGATTGATATACCATCTATACAAAATTTAAATTTTCAATACAGTTTACCCTAAAATAAGCATTTGTCAACTTCATTCTGTCTTTACAATACCAAAATTTTTTTTTTACATTAACATAACTTTTACATAACATATTGTAACATATACTTATAGAATCCTGATGCCTGGGCACTGATGGGTCATGTAAAGTATTTAACAAATGAGACGGCGGAGGCGCGAGATTGTTACGAAAGAACTTTATCATTTGTAGCAAATGCTTCAGAAACACATGCAATATATCTACGCCTTGCGTCTATATATCTTCAAGAAGCAAGGGTAAGTGGATTCATTCCTTGAAAACCTATACCAATATAATTTTGAAAACCTATACTGATATAATTTTAAACTAACATGCTCTGTACCTGCATGATGCACACAATGAGATCTGCTTGTATGTTGTCATGAAGGCATGAAGGGTATGTGTTGAAGCATGCTCTCCCAGGCGAAAATGTGCATAAATAATAAGGGTTGTGACAATTTTTAAGTTTTTAAAATTAATTATTTGTTTCATGGAATTAAATCGAATTGGATAAAAAAAAAAAAAAAAGATTATCCACTAAAACAGCTGTTCTTTGCACTGTTCTATTCTACAAACTATTCAAAGAAACTAACCCACCAAATAACAGCAAAATTACATTACAAAACTGTTTTAGGTGTTCAGGTCATATAATAATGTATATGTGCTGATTAAAAGTAAATGTTCATTCACGGGTTCTAAAAGTACCTGTGATTGTATAAGCGTAAAATGTATTATGAGTTGTAACTCTTGATTTGATGCTCCAGTTTTGGGGTTTGGCCTGGCTGGTTAAATCCGTTCAATATATTGTGTCTACAGAGTTTGGATTTTCAAAATATGTATGTTATATTTATACCTCGTCGTCAATAGGCTTAGAAATGATGTACATATGGCGTAAAATTTGCCTGTTGTTGGCGGAATAGCTACTTTAAATCTGCCTGATTTTGGTGTTGATTTTGTATTTCAATTTGTGTTGAATTGTGTAATGTTGACCTCACAATCTTGTACATGTATGTAATCTCTGACAGAGCAATGTCACCGCTCATGTCTTGTATTGGACAACAGAGCAATGTCACTGCTCATGTCTTGTATCTGACAACAGAGCAATGTCACTGCTCATGTCTTGTATCTGACAACAGAGCAATGTCACTGCTCATGTCTTGTGTTTACTTCCTTTAAATGATTGTTGATTGAATGGTGTTTTACATCATTTTCAGCCAATTCTTTTAGGCTATATATGACGTCAATTTTTAGCGGTGGAGGCAGACCACAACATTTCCTAGGTAGAACTAGTACTGTATAAGTCCCACATCCATCAGAATCAACACTTTCTCGCTTACAAGCTGAGCTCCCTGTGGGATTCAAAACTGCAGCGTTCAGAGGCGAGGTTTTAAATCCAGCGCCTTTACCATTGCAGCCACAGAGGCTCTTCATATGTGAACCTCAGTGCTCTGTGTGGTAAATTGGTGACCAGTGTGTAGATACATTATCTATGTACTTCCTACAAGCCAGTGAATATATACAAAACTGTCCATTATATGAGGTGTAAATTGTTTTAAAATCTGCTGTCTTCGGTATAAATCATTCTCCTTTTCATTTTGAAAACAAAGAAGTCGGTCAAATACTGAGCTTTGTGATGCACGTTGTTACTGTGACACCTTGAATTCATCAAACATTCTTCAGAATATTCTTAGAGTTAAGTCCAAGTATGCAAATTTCAATCGCAAATATTTCTATAAGTTTTAAACAAATAAATATTCACAACAAGTGCTATGTATAAATACAATAAAAACTCAATAAAAAAAACAACTTCATATGATAGTTGATCTTTGAAGGTCTTGAGCGTATTTGTGAATGAAATATGGGTACTGAAACTCAACCAAAGAATATTCCGAAAAATGGTTGGTGAATTCCAGGACTGATATTTACTTCATTTCACCAATATACATGTTTTTTATGTTTTAACAATATTTCAGTTTGAAGAGGCCAAGACAACATTTTTATTGGCCTGCAAAAATTCTCCATCTTGTGTGTCATGGCTTGGTGTTGGGATAGCGTGTTATAGAGTAAGTACACCTGATATTCTCAGCAGCACAGTAACATAGATTGGAATAAATATGTAATAGATTCTGGTCTCAGAGGGTTGGCTTATTTAAAATAACATCTAGTAACACTGTGACCGTACTCTAAATTCCTCTGGTAGTTGCTGTATGATACCTTAAATTAAATGATTTAATGCTTTGCATTCATCAAAGGAAATGTTACTGAACATGCTACTGTTGATATTACTGGACATCACATACATTTAATTATCGAACAGTTAAAGCTGGCATTATCTTAAATTTGAAAGTATCATGTACAGTGCGATATTTAATAACACTTCACTGCTTTTTCAGTCATATATATAATTGAACTAAACTTACCCATTATTATATATCACCGTTATTTTATGTATATTTTAATAACATTTACCTGTTATATCAGAGTTAATACTGTGTACACTAGTTTAACAACACACCTGTTATTTTACAGTTAAATGAGCTAGCAGAATCAGAAGATGCTCTGTCGGAGGCCAACATACTCAACAATTCTGACCCGGAAGTCTGGGGATATCTTTCCTTGGTCTGTCTAAAGACAGGCAGACAACTGGAGTCTGAACAGGCTTATAAATATGCAATCAAGGTAAGCTGATATACTGATCAATCCTGGTTACTAAATACCCCCCAAAAATGAAGTGTATGTGGTGTGATCGTCTACTTTAAATACTAAACTATAAATCATAAACTAAGGTGATTATTGATATTGTGTACATTATTTCTAACATGTTACCCTTTGCTCTTTTTAGGTAAACCTTGAAGATACAGAATTATTAGATGAAATCATAAAAACCCAACAGGAAGTGGGATTTGGAAACCCTCAGTTTTAGTCCTTACACAAATAAAAACATGTGACTTTAAATTGTGTATGTATGTTAAATAACCAACTTAAAATAGAATGGGAACTATATTAACAGTGAATTTTCAAGGAAAAAATTAAAGAAAATGAAAACTTAAAACTGACTGTCTCGTCACATTCGAACACTGACAGGTGGTCCAGACAATGAATGGTATAAACAACAATTTTTATTAAGAAAACAATTTGCTTGAAAATGGTCTTAGAAAATGAATTGTAGTTTCTGAAAAGCAGTAAGTATTTTAAGAATTGTTGTCATTTAGAGATATCAGTTTGCTCAGTCCAGACATTTTCAAACGAAAAACCACTTATACTATTTACTGGTGAAAATATCTTGTTTTTCCGCTTCACTTAACCCTTTCGCCGCCATTTTTCAAATGTCGTCTGCTAAAATTTGAATTCAAACCTTCCGGTAATATGTTCTATATAAAGTGTTATGGAAACATTCTTAATGAGTGGTGAACAGTGTAAACCCTGATCAGCCTGCACATAGTGTGCCTGTTGCTCTGGGCCTACACTGGTCGTAAGATGAATGTTTTCGACTGTGGCAGTGAAATGGTTACAAATATCCTATATGTAGTTGCTAAAGCATTATTATCGGTATGCGGTATCAATATTGGATGTCAAATTGTTCTTATATCTGTGATATATCACCCAATATACATGTACAAGTACATTGCTTTTGTTTACATTGACCGCATTTGATATATTTTAAATATTTTTGTTGACATGTAATTTTTTGAATTAATAAAACCTAAAGCACATATAATGTTAAATTTGTCGTTAACACAACCAGTTGATAGTGTAGACATATATGAGGGCTATTCTATTAAAACATGCATTGGATGCCAGAAAGGCACTTTTGACATTGAACACCCATTGATCAGTCTGATTTGATTATTGTAAGAAATAGTTTGGGCAGGAAACCTTGACGACTTGGTTAGTTTTGGTTGTATAAATCAATAATATTATTCATTTGATGGTTTATTGATGTACACTTTTACTGAACTATATGTACAACTGCTAGCAATATGACGCCCATATGAATAAATATTTATGACTGAACAACAAAAAACTGCCTTCATCAAGTTTTCCAGACCAAATATGTTTAAAAACTACAATTAAACTGAAGGTAACATGAGGCTTAGTTTAATGCACGAGACATTTCATATGATACTAAAGCACATTATGAGGGTTTTCATTCGTATTTGGACACCAATAACTCCTCCTGATTGCCTCTAGCCTGCTCAGTGTATTTCGTGCAGCCTGCTGACACCGTATTTCGTGCAGCCTGCGCAGTGTATTTTGTGCAGCTTGCTCAGTGTATTTCGTGCAGCCTGCTCAGTGTATTTTGTGCAGCCTGCTCAGTGTATTTTATGCAGCATGCTCACTGTATTTCATGCAGCCTGCTCAATGTATGTCATGCAGTCTGCTCAATGTATTTCGTGCAGCCTGCTCACTGTATTTTGTGCAGCCTGCTCAGTGTATTTTATTCAGCCTGCTCACTGTATTTCATGCAGCCTGCTCAATGTATTTTGTGCAGCCTGCTGAGTGTATTTCGTGCAGCTTGCTCACTGTATTTCGAGCAGCCTGCTATATATATGTAAATTGGGCGTTCTGGCTCAAAGCTCTCGCTTTGCTCGAGTTTGATCCAGAAACGCCCAATTTACATATATATATATAAACTTCTACCACAAGGTGCTGAAATAAGCTGGGTTAGAGTTATATTCTGAGATTTTTTAATAGAAGTTGATTTGTTATTAAAATTACACCCAAATCAACGAATAAACACGAAATTAACAAAATATGATTTAAACCTCAATACGTCTAAATCGGAGACACTCAGCGTTGTACGACTTTTACCTCCAGTATTCATGTTTTTTTCTAATCGAATGAGCACCACAACCAACACACACTTGATATTTTGCAGAAGTGCCTTTTTTACATTTTAGACACGGTAATGCATGACTTTTTTAATCTATATTTATGCAAACTGCAATAATTAGAATCTTTTGTTGGCTTATTTTCACATGGATTATGTAATCCAATTTTAAGAAATTTACAAACATTGATTTCCATTGTCTTTATTGTATATAATTATTTTATATTTAAGAAAATTTATTTCTAATATATAACAAATAAAAGAAATGGAAAATGAGGAGACTATAAAAGAATTAATACTCCTGTTTAAAACAGGTGTAATAGATAAGCAAACACTATCTAACGGTATAAATGCATTAAAACCTCTTAAAGAAGTTTCAAAAGAAACTCCAAAAGAGGTTAAATCTCAAACATTAGAAAATTTACTCAAGAGACGACGTGCTAAAAAACAACGTAAACGAGAAAAGCAGAAATATGATAAATTACAAGAAAATATTATAAATGAACAAAAGCAGAAATATGCCAAATTACAAGAAAATGTTATAAATGAACTAAAACAAGTTTTTCAAGATAGAAAATTAAAACTGGTTGACAAAACAATGTGTGGCTATTTCTAAGCATACGAGATATCTGCCGAGAAATACAAAGACCCTCAAAAACTATTTCGTGATAAAAAATCCATTATCACAAAACAAATAAGCAAAGAGCTGACAAAGATGAATGGATTAAAGTTTCAATTAGGTCTCACTGTAAATCTATTCAAAGATGATGGTGCTACCAAAAAATACACCACAGCAGTATTACACAGCGAACAAAATGCAATCTTAAACTCTGAAAAAATAAATGAGTTTTACGATGAATCATCTGCATATATACAAGAGAGCCTTGAAAGATTTACAAACACAGCATCAGGATTGGAGATTGATCACTGTGTTAAGCTTTACTTAAATATTGCAAAGTACGAGCTTTTAAAAGGTTCTTCATATATTCCTCTACCTAAAGTAGTAGCTGATAAGAAAGCAATTATCAATGTAAAAAATGACGATGATCAATGTTTGTTTTATGCAATAAATTCAGCTTTAAATCCAGCTAAAAAGAATTCTGATAGATTATCAAAGTATCCTAGTATAGAGTTCTTGAAGAAAGATAACATTGACTTTCCCACTCCAATTTCTCAAATTTCCAAAGTAGAAAAACAAAGCAACCTCGCTATCAACGTTTACGGATAAACAACAGGAAAAAATAAAAAGGTAACTGTTTTTCCATATAAAATATCAGAACAACCAAAAGATATTGAGCGAATTAATCTGCTCTTAATATCTGAAGACATTGAGGTTGAAGAAGAATCAGAAGATGATCCAAATAATGAAGAAGGAATCATAGATGACAACTATGACCCTGAAGATTATCCCGACAAACTAACAACAAAAATAACAAAATATCACTATTGCTGGATTAAAAATCTGAATAGACTACTTTATGACCAAAACAAACACCATGGTCAAACTTACTTCTGCGATCGTTGCCTTCACGGCTATTCTGGAAAAGGACTACTTGCCAAACACAAAGAAGACTGTGAGGGTATCAACAAAAATTCTTGCAGAATAGAAATGCCAAAAGAAGGTAAAAATACTGTAAAATTTAAAAATCATCAAAATCAGATGCCTGTGCCTTATGCAATATATGCTGATTTGGAGAGTATAATCAAACCGCAATCAATCAAATTTGGAAAGAAATCTGAAATTCAAAATGTACACGAAGCTTGTGGTTTTGGATACAAAGTTGTTAGATATGATGGTAAAGTTGAAAAATCTGTTATTTACAGAGGTGAAGATGCTGTTGAAAAGTTATTAAATCACTTGGAACGTGAGAAGAGCAACATTAATAAAATATTTGCTCACCCAAAACCATTAATCATGACACAACAAAATGAGGAAGATTACGAAAAAGCAACACATTTAATTATGTTGGATATGTAATAATAAAATAGGAAAAAAAACTGTAAAGTAAGAGACCACTGTCATTTTACAGGAGAATACAGAGGTGCAGCACATAAAAACTGTAACCTGAAACTGAAAATAAAACCAAATAAAACAATCATCCCTGTTATATTTCATATTAACCTCAAAGGATATGATAGTCATTTGATTATGCAAAAAATACATAAAATGAAAGGTAATATAACATGCATCCCAAATAATGCTGAAAAATACATATCATTTAGTGTCGGCCAGCTTAGATTTTTAGACAGTTTCCAATTTATGGCTTCGTCTCTGGAAAAATTGGTTAAAGCAACAGACAAATCTGATTTCAAAATTACCAAAAATCAGTTTGGAGAACAAACAGATTTACTTTTACGAAAAGGTTTTTATCCATACGAATATATGGACAAGTTGGAAAGATTTAAGGAAACGCAATTACCACCCAAAGAAGCATTTTAAAGTACATTAAGAGGTGAAGGTATTACCCAAGAAGATTACGAATATGCTAAAAAAATATGGAAAGAGTTTAACTGTAAAACTCTTGGAGATTATCATGATTTATATCTAAAAACTGATGTAACTCTGTTAGCAGATGTATTTCAAACTTTCAGAAAAACATGCATGAATGCATATAAACTCGATCCCTTGCATTACTACACAGCACCTGGATTATTTTGGGATGCTGCACTTAAACATACAAAAATAGAATTAGAACTTTTTACAGACATTGACAAGCACTTGTTTGTAGAAAAAGGAATGCGAGGTGGCATAAGTATGGTATCAAAAAGATATGCCAAAGCAAACAATCCAAATGTAGCTGATTATAACCCTGACAAGGAAAACAGCTACTTAATGGATTATGATGCTATTAACTTATATGGGTGGGCAATGAGTCAGCCACTTCCATGTTCTGGCTTCGTTTGGAAAACCAAAACCAAAAACAAGAGTGGAAAATTAAAATTTTCTAAACCAAAACCTGGCAAAGGACAAATACTTGAAGTTGATTTGGAATATCCTAAAGAGCTCCATGAAGCTCACAATGACTATCCACTTGCACCGGAAAGATTAGCAGTAACAAAAGAATGGTTGTCTGAATACCAGACAGATCTGTTGGAAAATAATAGCATGATAAATACAGAACAACTAGTCCCCAATCTTATGGACAAAGAAAAATATGTGATACATCACAAAACCCTGGAACTGTATTTATCTTTGGGTATGAAACTAAAGAAAGTACACAGAGTATTAGAATTTAATGAAAAACCATGGATGGAATCATACATAAACCTAAACACAGAACTTAGGAAAAAAGCTAAATCACAATTTGAAAAAGATTTTTACAAACTTATGAACAACTCTGTGTTTGGCAAAACAATGGAAAATCTACGCAAGCGGACTGATATAAAACTAGTCAGAACTGACGGCTCTGAAAATGAAAAATTAAGAAAAATACTAGCCAAACCCAACTTTAACAGGCGTATAAAATTTTCAGATGAATTGTACATGTAAACAAAACAAAATTAACATTAAACAAACCAATCTATGTTGGAATGGCAGTATTAGATTTATCAAAGTACATGATGTATGACTGGTACTATAATACTCTAAAGAAAAGATACGGGGATAAATGTACTTTAGAATACACAGACACTGACAGCTTGCTGGTAGAAATCAAAACAGAAGATGTGTACAAAGACATGGCTGAAATGAAAGATAAATATGACTTGAGTGATTATCCGCAAAACCATCCACTGCACGATGATACAAATAAAAAAGTATTAGGTAAAATGAAAGATGAATGTGCTGGTGTTGCTATAGCTGAGTATGTTGGATTAAGACCCAAGCTATATTCTATTTTGAGAGCAGATGAACAACTCATTAAGAAAGCAAAGGGAGTAAAAAAATATGTAATAGAAAAAAATATAAACTTTGAAAACTACAAGGATGCATTGTTTAAAAACAAGAAAAAGTACACCCATGAAATGAATATGTTACATTCGATAAAACATCATATGTACGGAATAACAATAAAGTTACATTAATACCATTTTACTCAAAAAGATATATACGAGAAGATGGAATAACAACTGATGCACATGGATATTACAAAAATTTATAAATTTGGGTATCTGCAGGAACAATAAGTAGTTCTTCTTTGACAAATCCTCTTTGTGGCGCTGGTGCTTTCAAATAATATAATCACCATATAACTTTTAATCTTGTGAATATCTACACTCCACATTGGATCAGTTGCTCTGCGTCTTCCACCTTCTTGTTCCCCGGGTTGATATAAATATCTTACACTTGCATTCATACAGATAGGATCACCTTTTAATGTTTTTGTTTCAACAGGAGGGGGCTTTTTTGTCTCTGCATTTAATGCTTTAACAACTTCTGGTAATCTCTTTACCCATTCTCTATTACGTTTTTGTGAATCTATTTCCTTAGCATACTGATAGCCAAACAATCTTTCAGCTAATGTTCTGTTAAATCTTTCCACTATAGCTTGGTCTCTGTGTATTTCTGTTCTGCCTCGTCTGATATTTACTTTGTGTTTGACCATCAACTGCGATACTGCACCCATGAATACTCTGCCTGGGTCAACTTGTAATAACTTTGGATATTTTAGATGCCGACTGTATATTTTCTCAAATGCTTTGGCAACTTCTTTACTGTCCTTGGAAGTCAGTGGCTCTGCTTCTTTGTATCTACTCGCAATATCAACCACAGTCAATGCATATTTATGTCTTGCGTCTAAAAGTATCATGCGGCAGAAATAACAAATCAGCTTGATGCACTCCATTCTTAGTGGAAACATCAAACCTGGGTCTAATTATTTTCTTTGGTGCAGGTAAATAAATCTGCCACACAGCTTGTTTTTTTAAAAATTCTAATGCCTTTTTTTCACTGACATCAGCCTCTTTTGACAATTTTTTAACAGCCGAGTATTCTCTCCAAAATCCTTTTGGGCTGTAATAAATCTTTTCCATTTTTCTACTAAAGATTAAAATTTATATAACTATAAAGAAAAAAATGGAAATCACAACTGCAGGATTTGATGAACTGCTTGAAGAGCAAAATCAATATAGCACAAAGAAATGGACAGACTTAGAAAAGAATAAAATATACACTATTACAGATACAAAAATAGTGGATACTGAATATGGTCCATCCATGGTATTGACATTATTAGACAACGGTGAAGTATGTGCGCCTGGTCATCTCAAAGATAAAATAGAGAAGAGTGCTAAACCACCATATTATATTCGACCACTTGGATTGAAACCATGTAAGAACAACAAAAAAAATAGTTATCATGCATATGACTTAGTCTTTCCAAAGGTTATTTCGAAGTAATTATAGTTTTAAACTATATTTTTTTTTATGAAATCAATTTATACGCCACAAATCCAGTTGCAGCCATGCCAACCACAATAAACGTAATTTCTCTATTCTGTTGATCCGGAGATGGTGTATAGAAATCACTCAACTTAGGCTCTGGTTCCAAAGGCAAATGTTTACCAGTTATATAATAATACTGTTTTATGGCCTGGTCTACATTATCAAAAGTCTGCTCTGCATGATGCTCTTTTTGCAGTTGCTTATTAATAAAATCTCATCTATCTGTTCTTTTTTTATTCCACGCCGCTTGTGCTGCGTTTAATTGTTCCACTGCTTTGTCATGCCTTTGTCTTTCCTCATCTGAATGACTACCCATTTTTGAAAAGAAATAATTTGAACCGCTAAACGCCAATGCGTTTGTTAATGCACCATCTATCATCATTGCTACTCCACTTGCCATTTTTAGCTCTACTGATCAGAGATCAGCAGAGCTTATGCCGTGGTGCGGCGTCCGTCATCCGTCCGTCTGTCCGTCCGTCTGTCCGTCCGTTAACTTTTATTTGTAGCGACTACTCCTCTGAAACTACTGGATGGATATTCATAAAACTTTACAGAAATGTTGCCCATGAAGTCTAGTTGATCCTAGCAAAAATTCATGTTGGTGTGAAATCCAAGATGGCCGCCAAAGCTAAAAATAGATTTTTTAAATTCAAGTTTGTAGCGACTACTTCTTGAAAACTATAAGTGATATTGATATGGGACTTTTTCTAAAATGATCAGCATGACATGATGTTGGTCCTTGTTGAAAATAGTTTTGATTTGACGTTAAACATGGCTGCCAGTGGCCATCTTTGTTTACATAGAGTTATATAATGAAAACTTGTAGCGACTACTCCTCTGAAACTACTTGACGGATTTTCATGAAACTTCACAGGAATGTTGCTCTTGAGGTCTAATTGATCCTAACAAAATTTCAGGTCGGCCAGAAATTCAAGATGGCTGCCACAGTTAAAAATAGATTTTAAAAAAATAAGTTTGTAGCGACTACTTCTTGAAAACTATAAGTGATATTGATATGGGACTTTTTCTAAAATGATCAGCATGACATGATGGTTATCCGAGTCGAACATTATTTTGATTCGACATTAAACATGGCTGCCAGTGGCCATCTTTGTTTACATAGAGTTATATAATGAAAACTTGTAGCGACTACTCCTCTGAAACTACTTGACGGATTTTCATGAAACTTTACAGAAATGTTGCTCTTGATGTCTAATTGATCCTAGCAAAATTTCAGATCGGCCGGAAATTCAAGATGGCCGCCATGGCTAAAAATAGATTTTCAAAATGCAAGTTTGTAGCGACTACTTCTTGAAAACTATAAGTGATATTGATATGGGACTTTTTCTAAAATGATCAGCATTACATGATGTTGGTCCTTGTCAAAAATCATTTTGATTAGATGTTAAACATGGCTGTCAGTGGCCATCTTTGTTTACATAGAATTATATAATGAAAACTTGTAGCGACTACTTCTCTGAAACTACTGGATGGATATTCATAAAACTTTACAGAAATGTTGCCCATGAAGTCTAGTTGATCCTAGCAAAAATTCATGTTGGTGTGAAATCCAAGATGGCCGCCAAAGCTAAAAATAGATTTTTTAAATTCAAGTTTGTAGCGACTACTTCTTGAAAACTATAAGTGATATTGATATGGGACTTTTTCTAAAATGATCAGCATGACATGATGTTGGTCCTTGTCGAAAATAGTTTTGATTTGACGTTAAACATGGCTGCCAGCGGCCATCTTTGTTTACATAGAGTTATATAATGAAAACTTGTAGCGACTACTCCTCTGAAACTACTGGACAGATTTTCATGAAACTTCACAGGAATGTTGCTCTTGATGTCTAAATGATCCTAGCATGACATGATGTTGGTCCTTATCAAAAATCGTTTTGATTCGACGTTAAACGTGGCTGCCAGAGGCCATCTTTGTTTACATAGAGTTATGTAGTAAAAACTTGTAGCGACTACTCCTCTGAAACGACTTGGGGGATTTTCATGAAACTTTACAGGAATGTTGCTCTTAATGTCTAATTGATCCTAGCAAAATTTCAGATCGGCCAGAAATTCAAGATGGCTGCCACAGTTAAAAATAGATTTAAAAAAAATAAGTTTGTAGCGACTACTTCTTGAAAACTATAAGTGATATTGATATGGGACTTTTTCTAAAATGATCAGCATGACATGATGGTTATCCGAGTCGAACATTATTTTGATTCGACATTTAACATGGCTGCCAGTGGCCATCTTTGTTTACATAGAGTTATATAATGAAAACTTGTAGCGACTACTCCTCTGAAACTACTTGACGGATTTTCATGAAACTTCACAGAAATGTTGCGCTCTTGATGTCTAATTGATCCTAGCAAAATTTCAGGTCGGCCGGAAATTCAAGATGGCCGCCATGGCTAAAAATAGATTTTCAAAATACAAGTTTGTAGCGACTACTTCTTGAAAACTATAAGTGATATTGAAATGGGACTTTTTCTAAAATGATCAGCATGACATGATGGTTATCCGAGTCGAACATTATTTTGATTCGACATTAAACATGGCTGCCAGTGGCCATCTTTGTTTACATAGAGTTATATAATGAAAACTTGTAGCGACTACTCCTCTGAAACTACTTGACGGATTTTCATGAAACTTTACAGAAATGTTGCTCTTGATGTCTAATTGATCCTAGCATAATTTCAGGTCGGCCGGAAATTCAAGATGGCCGCCATGGCTAAAAATAGATTTTCAAAATGCAAGTTTGTAGCGACTACTTCTTGAAAACTATAAGTGATATTGATATGGGACTTTTTCTAAAATGATCAGCATTACATGATGTTGGTCCTTGTCAAAAATCATTTTGATTAGATGTTAAACATGGCTGTCAGCGGCCATCTTTGTTTACATAGAATTATATAATGAAAACTTGTAGCGACTACTCCTCTGAAACTACTTGACGGATTTTCATGAAACTTCACAGGAATGTTGCTCTTGATGTCTCATTGATCCTAGCAAAATATCAGGTCGGCCGGAAATTCAAGATGGCCGCCACTGCTAAAAATAAATTTTCAAAAAACAAGTTTGTAGCGACTACTTCCTGAAATCAAAATCAATCAGTAGAGCTTCAAGGTCATTGACCTCTTGTTTATATATATTTTTTAAATTATTTCATAATATCCGCAGGAATAATACCTTGCTTAATCAACATATCTTTTGTAGCCATTGCTAACATTATATCCACAGACAGCATCCCAACATCTGTCATATTAAAATCTACTTTAGGGGCTGGTCTTTTTAGTAGTTTTCTGCCAATCTCAGAATATCCAACAGTTAAAAGTGTTTCCACTCCAGCGTGATACACCATATTTACAATTTGTTTTCCGTCAATACTTGTTGCCATTTTTAGCTCTACTGATCAGAGATCAGCAACAACTCCTCTGAAACTACTGGATGGATATTCATGAAACTTTACAGAAATGTTGCCCATAAAGTCTAGTTGATCCTAGCAAAAATTCATGTTGATGTGAAATCCAAGATGGCCGCCAAAGCTAAAAATAGAGTTTTAAAATACAAGTTTGTAGCGACTACTTCTTAAAAAACTATAAGTGATATTGATATGGAACTTTTTCTAAAATGATCAGCATGACATGATGTTGATCCTTGTCAAAAATCGTTTTGATTCAACGTTAAACATGGCTGCCAGTGGCCATCTTTGTTTACATAGAGTTATATAGTAAAAACTTGTAGCGACTACTCCTCTGAAACTACTTGACGGATTGTCATGAAACTTTACAGGAATGTTGTTCTTGATGTCTAATTGATCCTAGCAAAATTTCAGATCGGCCAGAAATTCAAGATGGCCGTCACAGCTAAAAATAGATTTTTAAAAAATAAGTTTGTAGCGACTACTTCTTGAAAACTATAAGTGATATTGATATGGGACTTTTTCTAAAATGATCAGCATGACATGATGTTGATCCTTGTGGAAAATTATTTTGATTCGACGTTAAACATGGCTGCCAGTGGCCATCTTTGGTTACATAGAGTTATATAGTAAAAACTTGTAGCGACTACTCCTCTGAAACTACTTGACGGATGTTTATGAAACTTCACAGGAATGTTGCTCTTGATGTCTAGTTGATCCTAGAAAAATTTCAGGTCGGCCGGAAATTCAAGATGGCCACCACAGCTAAAAATGGATTTAAAATAAATAAGTTTGTAGCGACTACTTCTTCAAAACTATAAGAGATATTGATATGGGACTTTTTCTAAAATGATCAGTATGACATGATGTTGGTCCTTGTCGAAAATCGTTTTGATTTGACATTAAACATGGCTACCAGCGGCCATCTTTGTTTACATAGAGTTATATAATGAAAACTTGTAGCGACTACTCCTCTGAAACTACTTGACGGATTTTCATGAAACTTCACAGGAATGTTGCTCTTGAGGTCTAATTGATCCTAACAAAATTTCAGGTCGGCCGGAAATTCAAGATGGCCGCCACGGCTTAAAATAAATTTTCAAAAAAACAAGTCTGTAGCGACTACTTCCTGAAATCAAAATCAATCAGTAGAGCTTCAAGGTCATTGACCTCTTGTTTATATTATTTTTTATATTATTTTTTTAAATAAATTATTAAAAACAATCAAACGGGTCTTTTGGTGCAACATGAACAGCAGCAGGCTGCACAGGTTGCGTAGCAGATTTCTTGTTATAAATATACAAACCCAACCCAGCAATACCTAATAAAACCAGACACGGTGGAATATAATTTTTGTATACGTTTATTTTGATTTCTGGTTCCTCTTCATCTATTGTTATTTTTGTTATTTCGTCTTGCTTTGCATCTTGCTCTACCAAACGCTTTGCCTTTCTTGCCGCTGCTCCTTTTTTTACAGCTTCTATTCTTTTTGGATTTTTTACTTTTTGTACAGGTATAACTTCACTCTCTTGGTTCTCCATCATTTATATTATCTATATTTTTATTTTTATTAAAATCAATATGTCTAACAGTTGTCAGTATTGCTGTAAATGGTGCTAAGCACATTCCATACCTGTAATACAACTCACAACCAGCACTTGTCAAAGCATGATTAATAAATGGGTCTTCCTCCAAATCTTCTATCAGTTTTGGTGGATTGGTTACATTAAAATATTTTGATACTCCCATCACATACAAGTTAATAAAAGAATTGCATAAAGTCTTGGTCATGCTTGCCCCAAGCTTTGCCTCATATCTGCAGTAAAGTTTGTTAATTTCATCCGGGGGCATGCTATCTATATTCGTGAGTTGTATGTCTTTACCTAAATATTGACGACTACCACCGCCAGCCACTATGGCTGATAATCTTTCTTTTTTTGTTTCTTGTTGCTTTGATTCATCTCGTTCCGTGAAACCTTCCGATATATCTTGTAATAGTTCTTCCGCATTCATTTTTATATTAATAATTTTATTTTTTATCTTGAAATAAATATAAAACACAAAACAACCAGCTGCGATATTCATGCAACTAGTAATTGTTAGTATTGTTAATAGCATATTTATTAACATTGCTATTTTTTTTATTAACATTATTAATTTGCTGCAAGCATTGCTATTAACATTGCTACTTTGCTATGAGCAACGCTATTAGCATTACTATATTTTCCAATATTCTCATTATATTTTCATGTCAGTATTGCTATTAACATTGCTACTTTGCTGTTAGTATTACTATAAGCAACAGTTGTAAAAAAAGGAATTATACCTGCAGATATTATAAAATAAATATATTTTGTAATAATAAAAAAATATTATATATAAAAAATGGATTTGAAAATATCAGACGTTAAGATTAGTGATTATGACAAAAATAAAATAGCACAGGAAATTATGACAAAGGATGACGTAAAATGTTGTATATGTGTTTGAGAAAGTAATTTTTTACAAAAGGTGCAAAAGGTGCACAGGAAACGCCTGTAATTTCTGTGACAAAGGATGGCGTAGAATATTTTATATGTGAGCCAAGAAGGTATGTTTTACAAGCCCCGATAAAACGTAAAAAGAAAAACATGGATAGTGCTGTTGTACCGGTATTGGTTGGTGCATTGAGTGCATTGGTTGCATTGGCACTCTATTTTTTTATTTTTGGAAAAAATTATTCAACCCAATAACCAGTTGGTTGGTCAGTCCTCAAAATTAACTTGGAATATTTAGTTTTTGCTAAAGCTTTTCTTATTCTGGTTCTCTCCTCTGGAATAACATCATTCTCTCTCACACAATTTTCATAACTATCTCTGTCCTTGGTGTAAAACATACACAACCATTTTGCTTGCTCCCTTAAATCTTTCAATACAGAATTATATCTTTGTGAAATAACCCACACTGATTGTTTGGCGTGACGACCGGAGAATGCCAACTCCGATAACATATCTTTTTTCTTTGTTAATTCTTTTGTGGCGGAGCAATCATCAATGATGTATTATGTGGGCTTGCCAGCATATTGTTTGAAAAATAAACGCAACAGTTCTTGTAACATTTCTTTGCCGTTGCTAACGGGATTGACGATTATTATTTTTTTATCTTTTGGGTTTCTTACATCACCTATCCAGGGTCTATTTTTATAAGCCTCGTTCCACTCTATGTTCAAAAACTCCAACATACTCCTTTTCAAGTATGTCAAGAACAAACTCTGTTTTACCACAGCCTGTCTGACCACAGATAATGGCACTGTGGGGATATTTAGGATATTTTTGTTTGTGCAAAGTAGTATCGTACTTCTTTGAATCTTCCATCTTCGAAATTGATTTGCGCATCTTGTATTATATATAGATAAATATTTAAAGGTTGATCTGCATCTGCTTTTTTATTTATTAGTATCGTTATGCCTTCACTGCCGTTTTCTATTTTTCTTCCACTGCCATATAATAAATTGTCATCACGTACTAAGGTCAAGCCACAAAGCATATGATTTTGTTAGATAGGTCTCAAGAGAAACATTGGTAAAGTTTAAGTCCCTCGCTACTATTTCTGTCTCTTTGTTTCTTTTTGATGTCAAGGCAAAATATTTGTTGATTTCATCCCAATGTTGATATGCCTTCATGCCCTGACTATACAACTGATTTGGTACACCCTCTATTGTCATTTCAACCGTTTCAATCTTTGGGTTGTAAAAGGATTCCGTGTTTGTTCTTTCTGGGTCTTGAAACAGCATTAAAATACCTTTCATGCTTCGTGCTGGTACATTAATGTTGATATTCCAAAGGGTTTCAGATTTGTTTGCTATTATTTTTCTATGTCGCAAGATACGATCATACATAAATACTATCTTACCATTCATTTGCTGTCTTATTTGTCTGGCTAATTCAACATCACTAACCAAATCAAATTTCAAGCAGATATTTTTTATTACATAAGATGCATCAGCATCACTGCTTTTGATAACTTTATTGTAATTGTTAAACGTTAATTCATATTCTAGCCTATCACCAAGCCCCGCTTGATAAAATGGCATATGACTTTCTAACATTTCGAAGTCCAGTGGAATACAAAATCTATTTCCATAAGCTACTGCTACAGCTTCATCTTCGGTGTCTGAGGAAGCATCTCCCGCACCAACTCTATGTTTTAACATGTTTGCTTTACCAATACCTTGGTAAGCTATGTTTACTCGTTCGGTAGGGCTTTTCCATAAATCTACATAACAATGATATATATCACTGTCATCTATTGACATGACTTCATTGCCACTTATTCTTATTGTCATTTTTTTCACAATTGCTCTACCCAGATTTTGGTATAGAGTAGCGTTGGCGTCTGTTCTGCTTTTAAGTTCTATTTCAAAGGCAAGACGAGCAGTACGTGGAACTATCACATCATTAGTACTTAGATTTGGAAATCTCACAAGCAGTTGCTGGTTTTGGTCTATTGTTGATGGATTATTAGTTATTACTACACTTGTGCAGATGCCCTTGGCACCATGAGGTTCTCTTAGTTTTCTGTGAGGGTTGAGTTTGTTTCCGTAAGCTGACATTGTTTTGTTTTTTTAAATATATTTTTTAAAATTAAATAAAATAAACAATGGCTGAAGGAGGATATGACAATCCTATGTTTGATCCAGATGATTATGATGAATATTATGATGATGATTTACCAATGGTGCCTGATGAGCCTGTCCGAAGAAGTCTTCTTAATCAAAGCGACCATATTGCTGACCTTAGGGGAGAGCTGGCAGAAGCCACACTTGAAATATACAAGAAAAATCTTGTAAAATATTTTTATAATGAAATAGAAAAACGATATAAGATGGCACCAGACAAAATGGATTATGACCAGTTTAAAGTATCAGATGATGGTAAAACATTATACTGGGTTGTTGGTGATAAAGAAATAAGAATAACTGCCAAGCAAGGTTCTTTTACATTTCTTGCTCTTGGTTCTTTGGTAGGTGAATATAACAGGGTTATTGGCTCTGGGGGAACAAGGGGAACAAGGGTGATAAGACAATTTTTGAATTTACCGGAGTATGACAGTAAAACAAAATTATCACAAAAAGCTCGACAAGCGTTGGAGAGCACAAGAAACGATTTACCAGATAATGTGGTTGCTATTCCATTACAAGATTTATCACATATTATGGATAACATAGAGACATCAATGGATAACATAGAGGAGGCATTAATTTATGACTGGGATGTGGATGAGCGTCCTGATGTTTCAACACAAACAAATATAGACAAGCGTGAAATGGATGGAATAGTAAAAGCGATGACAACTGTCAAGGAAGAACTTACCAATAACTTGGCAAAACTCACACAACTTGATAAAGACATAACAAGAGAAAAACAAAAGTTAGAACAGGCTAAGACTGACGATGATGAATTCCAGATAAAGAGAATTAGCAATCGCATCAAAGACCTTGAAGTTGAGAGAGGTGCAAGGATGGATGTTATCAATGAAAACAGAGAAGCTTTTCGTAACCAAGTAAGCACGATAAAAGAGACAATAAACAAAATGTTAAACGAGGATACAACTCTTGGTGAGAGGATCAAAACCTTGTTTAGGGAGCAAGGTATTACTATTGTTAGTATTTTAACTGCATTTGGTATAATTCTTGGGGTGATAATTAATTCTATTATTCCCACATCAAGTGCTGCGCCAACTCCAACTCCAAAACCTGATCCATCAAGTGTCAAGGACTGGATAAAAAAACAACTAAGTAATCTTGGTAAACTCCTCGCTAATTTAGCTGGTAAAGCTGCTGCAGCACTTCCAGGAGTTATTGGTGCAATAGTATCATGGCTTTTATCTGCAACAGGTAATGTTATTAATTGGCTTGGTAACAATCTATGGGCTTTGCTTGTGTTTATTTCCGGGTTGTTGTATGTGGCAGCCAAAGAGTGGTTTAGTAAATCTCGTAAATAAGTAATGCAGCAATACCTATTACTATAGTACCAACAATTATAGTTGTTTTGTTATCTTCGTGTTCAATCGCTATTTTTTGTATTTCTGGTGGGTTATGCTCCACAGTTTATGTATTGATTTATCAAAGTCAGAATGTTCTGGTAAAAATTTCTTTGTTGTGGTGCCTTGAAAAGGTTGAACACTTTTTGGTGGTACTGGTTTTATATTTACATCATTATTCAATCCTAATGCTTGTGCATCGGTTGCTATTACAATTTCATTTTTGTAGTCTTGTATTGTTCCAATTCTTAATTCCATGTCACTCGGAGACATGTACAATCCACTCCCATAAACAAAATTTACTTTACTTCTTGCATATTTTAGGGTGTTTTCATATCTTGAAATTTGACTGGGCAAGTCGATGAGGCTGTTTATTGCGTCCTCTACATTTGCTAGAAATTGTTTCTGTGCATCAAATGCCGTTCCAGTTCCAAGTATATCTGTTCTTGTTTGTGATTGTGAGCCATAGATTGCCCAGCAGTATGTTCTTATGCTGTCATTGATTCTTTCTACTCCTGCTCTTGTAAATCCATATGAACTATCTAGTATAAAAGTAGACCAGCTGTTGTCTGCTTCAGATTCTTGTGCAATGTAATCAATGTGGTATGTTTTATCACTCTCATAGACTGTAAAACTCATCGTTTTGTTGTCGTATACAGAATTTATCAAAGGATGATAACCAATATTTGTCCAGTAATTATAAATTGTTCCTAGACCATCATTATAGCTTTGTTTCTGTCTCCAGTCCGAATTTAAGTCAACGTTAAACTCCTTGCATATTCTCTCGTATGCGTTTCGGTTATATGTGTTATTAAACGCATTCCAATTTGAGTCTTGCGGCATTGCTACACTCATCTCAAATAATATTCTTCTAACTTGGTAATAGACATGAAATCGAAATAACGAACCAACCAAGGCATCAGCTTTTAGATGATTGTTGAAATCAATGCCACATCCAGTTGTCGCACACCAAATAGCAAAATTCAACTGATTCTGCCAAAATGAGATCCAGTCTGTTTCCCAGCTTTGGACTATAGCATCTGATTTGACGTATGGGAGTTTGTATTTTTCAAAGACATTTGGGAATGATGCTTTAAAGCCTTTACCGTTTGATGTAATGACTATGTTTTGATTTATTATATCTAACACTTTTTTGATGAAAGTATTTGAATAGTGAGCATCTGGGTTATATTTGAATTCTTTAGAAATCATTTTTATTTGTATTTTTATATATATTAAAAAAAATGTTTCATACAATTTCAAACAAAGACAACTCTATTAACTTACAACAGTATATCGATAATAAAGATGGAGATAAGCGCGTTGGATTAAAGAGTTTTACATACACTATCGGTTGGTATAATTTTAATCATGAAACCATAAAGACAAGAAACCCAGATAAAATAGAACATTAAGCAGGTGGACTCTATAACTTTCAAGACTTGGCAGAAAGGTTTAAATTGCTAAATGAAAATATTATCCTGGACATTATTGTCCAAATTGGCTTCAGCATTATAAATACGCCAATAGAGACACGATTATCAAGTGGTCTTTCAAATATGCTGGGATTCAAGGACAGAAAATGGTTGACAGGTACTAATTTGGGAAATTACCCAATTGATTTAGCTCCTTATAAACAGCTATATGTTCATCTGGAACAAGTTAATACGAGTAGTAATTATTTCAATGGCGCACCAAGCACTATTATAGGGGTTGTACCTGTAGTAAATAAGCAGTGTGGAGATATTGTATATACACATTTTTATCCTGAATGTCAGTCTTTCGGGTGGTACAATTTCTGAATTAAAAATAGAAGTCAGAGATGAGCATGGCAGCAAGATAAATAATCACGGTTTGCCTATGAGTTGTGTTTTAGAAATTATTTAAAAAATATATTTTTATAAAAACAAGAGGTCAATGACCTTGAAGCTCTACTGATAGATTTTTGATAGCTAGGTCAACATTCCTGTGAAGTTTCATGAAAATCCATCAAGTAGTTTCATAGGAGTAGTCGCTATAAGTTTTCATTATATAACTCTATGTAAACAAAGATGGCCGCTGGCAGCCATGTTTAACGTTGAATCAAAATAGTGTTCGACTAGGATTAACATCATGTCATGGCGGCCATGTATAATGTCAAATAATTTTTGACAAGGATCAACATCATGTCATACTGATCATTTTAGAAAAAGTCCCATATCAATATCACTTATAGTGTAATCGCTACAAATTTATTTTAAATCTATTTTTAGTCGTGGCCATTTAGAATTTCCGGTCAGCCTGAAATTTTTCTAGGATCAACTAGACATCAAGAGCAATATTCCTGTGAAGTTTCATGAACATCCGTCAAGTAGTTTCAGAGGAGTAGTCGCTACAAGTTTTTACTATATAACTCTATGTAAACAAAGATGGCCACTGGCAGCCATGTTTAACATTGAATCAAAATAGCGTTCGACTAGGATTAACATCATGTCATGCTGATCATTTTAGTAAAAGTCCCATATCAATATCACTTATAGTTTTCAAGAAGTAGTCGCTACAAACTTATTTTTTAAAAATCTATTTTTAGCTGTGGCGGCCATCTTGAATTTCTGGCCGACCTGAATTTTTGCTAGGATCAATGAGACATCAAGAGCAACATTCCTGTAAAGTTTCATGAAAATCCGCCAAGTAGTTTCAGAGGAGTAGTCACTACAAGTTTTTACTATATAATTCTATGTAAACAAAGATGGCCACTGGCAGCCATGTTTAACGTCGAATCAAAACGATTTTCGACAAGGACCAACATCATGTCATGCTGATCATTTTAGAAAAAGTCCCATATCAATATCACTTATAGTTTTCAAGAAGTAGTCGCTACAAACTTGCATTTTAAAAATCTATTTTTAGCTTTGGCGGCCATCTTGGATTTCACATCAACATGAATTTTAGCTAGGATCAACTAGACTTGATGGGCAACATTTCTGTAAATTTTCATAAATATCCATCCTGTAGTTTCAGAGGAGTAGTCGCTACAAATAAAAGTTTACGGACAGACAGACAGACAGACAGACGGACAGACGGACGGACGACGGATGCCACACCACGGCATAAGCTCTGCTGATCTCTGATCAGTCGAGCTTAAAAAAACAATAAGTATATTTGGACCAACAAGACCTAAAAAAACAGAAGACTTAGAAGCTTTAACCAATCATGTTCTAGATTTGCATAGGCGAGTTGTGCATATTGTTAACCATTTCAACCTTCTAAAAGATAGAGTTGATAATCTTAAATATGGGATTATAACAATATTTGCGGAGGCTAAGGGCCCACTTGTGTTGAATAGAATACTCTCATTTGGTAACGGTGGGGCAGAAACAAATGTGGGGCATGTAATGACACGCCGTGGACGGATTATGGGAATAGGTTTAGCAAGTGACCGATTAGTTGGTGACGTATCTGTAATAGTTTCTGTTAATGGTGTTGAAGAACCAAATTATGGCATAACGCTTCAAATCATCCCACGCAATCATGATAACTTTGATAGTCCTTTAGATATTGGTGCTGGTTCTGTTGTTAACTTTGTATGAATGGTTGCTAACGCTACCGCTGTAAATACGGTGGTGTCATTATTAATTAAATTAATTTAATTTTTTATTATTAAATAAAACAAGAGGTCAATGACCTTGAAGCTCTACTGATTGATTTTGATTTCAGGAAGAAGTCGCTACAGACGTGGCGGCCATCTTGAATTTCCGGCCGACCTGAAATTTTGCTAGGATCAATTAGACATCAAGAGCAACATTCCTGTGAAGTTTCATGAAAATCCGTCAAGTAGTTTCAGAGGAGTAGTCGCTACAAGTTTTCATTATATAATTCTATGTAAACAAAGATGGCCGCTGACAGCCATGTTTAACATCTAATCAAAATGATTTTTGACAAGGACCAACATCATGTCATGCTGATCATTTTACAAAAAGTCCCATATCAATATCACTTATAGTTTTCAAGATGTAGTTGCTACAAACTTCTTTTTTAAAAATCTATTTTTAGCTGTGGCGGCCATCTTGAATTTCTGGCCGATCTGAAATTTTGCTAGGATCAATTAGACATTAAGAGCAACATTCCTGTAAAGTGTCATGAAAATCCCCCAAGTAGTTTCAAAGGAGTAGTCGCTACAAGTTTTTACAATATAACTCTATGTAAACAAAGATGGCCGCTGGCAGCAATGTTTAACGTTGAATCAAAACAATTTTTGACAAGGACCAACATCATGTCATGCTGATCATTTTAGAAAAAGTCCCATATCAATATCACTTATAGTTTTCAAGAAGAAGTCGCTACAAACTTGTATTTTGAAAATTTATTTTTAGTCGTGGCGGCCATCTTTAAATTTCCGGCCGACCTAAAATTTTGGTAGGATCAATTAGACATCAAAAGCAACATTCCTGTGAAGTTTCATGAAAATCCGTCAAGTAGTTTCAGAGGAGTAGTCGCTACAAGTTTTCATTATATAATTCTATGTAAACAAAGATGGCCGCTGGCAGCCATGTTTAACGTCGAATCAAAACGATTTTTGACAAGGACCAACATCATGTCATGCTGATCATTTTAGAAAAAGTCCCATATCAATATCACTTATAGTTTTCAAGAAGTAGTCGCTACAAACTTGTTTTTTAAAAACCTATTTTTAGATTTGGCGGCCATCTTGGATTTCACATCAACATGAATTTTTGCTAGGATCAACTAGACTTCATGGGCAACATTTCTGTAAAGTTTCATGAAAATCCATTCAGTAGTTTCAGAGGAGTTGTCGCTACAAAAAAAAGTTTACGGACAGACGGACGACGGACGCCGCACCACGGCATAAGCTCTGCTGATCTCTGATCAGTCGAGCTAAAAATGAAGCAACCGACAGCACCAAGTATATATCCTGAGTTGCCAGTGGAAGACGGACAAAATTATAGATTACAAAAGATTTGAGAGATTGAAAAAAAGTTAATTACAGAACGAGATATACGCAAGTCTCTTTATAAAAAATATAAACGTGGTATTAATATCACAGATGGAATTGACACTACCCTGATCTCTGCAGGTGTTATTATGGCCGGGATTGGATTTGTTGTTCCAGTCTTGTTACCTTTAGAAATAGCAGCAATAGTATGTGGAGCTACAGGTGTTTGTATTAATTTTATCAGACGCAAGCTTAATGCAAAAGCTCAAAAACATCATGAAATAAAAACTTTGGCAGAGTCTAAGTTAAATAGTATAAAGCAGTTAATATCAAAAGCGTTGAGTGATGCACAAATATCAGAACAAGAGTTCAAGGTGGTTCTGGATGAACTAGAGAGATACTATAATTTGAAACAGGACATCAAACAAAAGAAACTTGAAATTAGTGAAGTTCAAAAAAAAGAACTAGTGGAGCAGGGAAGAAAGGAAGCAATGGCAACCTTACAAAAAAGTCTAAAAAGTGTGTGATGTACTGTTTTAGTAATGTGTATGAGTATGATCCACCACCTTTGTATTCAAGGTCGGAGAATCAATACATATGATTTTCTAGTAAAAAATCATATTTTGTTAATTTCGTGTTTATTCGTTGATTTGGGTGTAATTTTAATAACAAATCAACTTTTATTAAAAAATCTCAGAATATAACTCTAACCCAGCTTATTTCAGCACCTTGTGGTAGAAGTTTATATATATATATGTAAATTGGGCGTTTCTGGATCAAACTCGAGCAAAGCGAGAGCTTTGAGCCAGAACGCCCAATTTACATATATATAGCAGGCTGCTCGAAATACAGTGAGCAAGCTGCACGAAATACACTCAGCAGGCTGCACAAAATACATTGAGCAGGCTGCATGAAATACAGTGAGCAGGCTGAATAAAATACACTGAGCAGGCTGCACAAAATACAGTGAGCAGGCTGCACGAAATACATTGAGCAGACTGCATGACATACATTGAGCAGGCTGCATGAACTTTTAAATCAACTTTTATTAAAAAATCTCAGAATATAACTCTAACCCAGCTTATTTCAGCACCTTGTGGTAGAAGTTTATATATATATATGTAAATTGGGCGTTTCTGGATCAAACTCGAGCAAAGCGAGAGCTTTGAGCCAGAACGCCCAATTTACATATATATAGCAGGCTGCTCGAAATACAGTGAGCAAGCTGCACGAAATACACTCAGCAGGCTGCACAAAATACATTGAGCAGGCTGCATGAAATACAGTGAGCAGGCTGAATAAAATACACTGAGCAGGCTGCACAAAATACAGTGAGCAGGCTGCACGAAATACATTGAGCAGACTGCATGACATACATTGAGCAGGCTGCATGAACTTTTAAATCAACTTTTATTAAAAAATCTCAGAATATAACTCTAACCCAGCTTATTTCAGCACCTTGTGGTAGAAGTTTATATATATATATATGTAAATTGGGCGTTTCTGGATCAAACTCGAGCATAGCGAGAGCTTTGAGCCAGAACGCCCAATTTACATATATATCTGCTCAATGTATTTTATTCAGCCTGCTCACTGTATTTCATGCAGCCTGTTCAATGTATTTTGTGCAGCCTGCTGAGTGTATTTCAAGCAGCTTGCTCACTTTATTTCGAGCAGCCTGCTCAGTGTATTTTATTCAGCCTGCTCACTGTAATTCATGCAGCCTGCTCAATGTATTTTGTGCAGCCTGCTGAGTGTATTTCGTGCAGCTTGCTCACTGTATTTCGAGCAGCCTGCTCAGTGTATTTTATTCAGCCTGCTCACTGTATTTCATTCAGCCTGCTCAATGTATTTTGTGCAGCCTGTTGAGTGTATTTCGTGCAGCTTGCTCACTGTATTTCGAGCAGCCTGCTCACTGTACTTTGTGAAGCCGAGTTCATCCTCATCAGCAAGGAATTACTTGTGACATCTGCTGGCAGAACCAATTCATTTAAACAATTATGTGGTATGCAACTATTTCATGATTACGGAAGAATAAAAAGCATGATCTATAAAATATGCCATATATGAAAATACGTATGTCCAAATAAAAACATAGCTCCCAGACAAAAGTGGAATATTCAAAAGTAACGTTACAAAAGTCAATGATATTTTTCCTGTAATTCAGCTTACAATGGTGTTAACTTATAATACACAGATGCGGTGCTTAGACTACCAAATCACAGGATGTGTAAGAAATGGGAATAACTTAAAATATTTGCCACATCCAGCCACTTACCGGTACATTTTTTCTGGGAAGGCCATCAACAAAGATATTTTTTTAGTCTTTACAAGTTTATTATTACATTACAATATTGAACACAATAGTTGTCCTGGCCTTATGATAAACATCCTAAAAATGAATCATACAAAAAATAAACGTAACTTGTCTCTTGTGGAAGACATTTTGTTAATAAAAACTCGATGAAATCCACTAAGCGGTTGCATGTCAAGTTCATAAGATCAATTTCTCATCTATTTTGGAGATGATTCCAGTTGTCTATTTAGTTTCCTTGGGAGTTTCCTTGGTTGAAGCTTTTTCCTTGGGAGTCTCCTTGGTTGAAGCTTTTTCCTTGGGAGTTTCCTTGGTTGAAGCTTTTTCCTTGGGAGTTTCCTTTGCTTCTTTATTAGGTGTCTGTTTCCCACCATCTTTGTTAGGGGTCTGTTTCCCACCATCTTTGTTAGGGGTCTGTTTCCCATTATTATCCTTGGGTTTCCGACCTCTCCTGATGTAAAATAATTGATGTCATGTTAAAGGTTATATAATTATGCAGGATTTTTATAAAGGTAGAGTCCATGGTTAATCATTGCAACATTTAATAACAAAACTAGAAAAACCTCCCCCCCACCGCCCCCGTAATAAAAAATGTGTTACGCAATATGATAGGACAAAAATGTGTTACTGTGCTCCAAGAATAGGATAGCCCGACGCCCGGGGATTGTCCAATCTGAATCCGGGCTAGTCTCTCTTTCAAAAATGGTAGCCCGTTGGGCTAGTCAAAAAAATCTCGGGACAATCAAACTTTGCAAACTAAAATTCAACGAGAAATCATCTTTAATCGCGTTTAATTTGAAGCCATAATGTTATTTGTTGAACAATAAAGAGTTCTCTCCCTTGATTAAAGTTCATCAATTTGAAAGCTTGCATTTCATTGGTTGATTACAAGATTTGAACCAATCACATATCAGCTTTCATATTTACATTGAGTGGTCATATGAATTTGTCACGTTGGACATGTAGAAGAAGAAAGATCACTCGAATATTAACCGTTTGAACGGTGATTTTGTGATTTTATATTCTTATTTTTCAATGAATTGCTGTATTTTCTATTTTTAGCAAGTCTTTATCATGAAAACGCTTACAACAAATGCTTATTCACAAATGCAAGCTGCTAAATAACACCGGGAACGCGCACCTCTTTTTGGATGGTTTAATTTGCGGGACCCAGTACGGGTTTTTATGTGATTTGCGGCGCGATCCTAAAAATGTAAAAGAAAATGGTATTGTTTTTGTAATATGATGCAATGGATAAATAAAAGTAAAATAGAACCTTATTGTTTGATTCTAATCACATGTGTATTATTAATTAATTGTAAATAAAACAAAGTAAAAAAGGCGAAGTATTCAATATTGACAAAAGCTATGTACCGGCAACTATATATTGGTACTAACAATTTCGGGGCAACTAAAAAATAAATCAGGGCAAGTGACTTTTCAGTGAGGGCAAGTGGACTTTAGAAATCTACTTGCCCTAGGCTAGCCCTCATTTTTAATTTTCGTGGAGCACTGGTTACACAACGAGACGCTATGGACAGCGTGATTCCTATATAGCCCCCACATCACTTTGCGAAAGCGGGGATATAACTAGAAAACCGGTATACTATGTGGCCAAATTGCTTGTCTAAAAGGTGATTTGATGAGAATCATTTTTAAAAGTTCTTCTTGGAATGATTGTTCTCTTGTCTCATTATTTTCATGACAACCTTCAAAGATAGAAATATTGGTTACATTTTAGTTACACTAGATTAAGAAAACATGACTTAAATATATACTGAATAACTTTTTTTTTAAATTTGACAAGGCCTCTATAAAAAATAAAAGATATCCAAATTCTGAACTCTGATACCTACCTTGACTTGGGTGTGGGTTTGGGTAAGGGTTTGATGGGAGTTAGGTCGCCCCTGCAGCTCATACACTCCCACTTGCCCGTGGGCAGAGACTTGAGGCCCACGCAGAAGGTGTGATAACCCCGGTCACACTTGTCACAGAACAACATCTTGTCCTGAAAAAGGCAACTTACATCACTATCTGTACTGCTGAGATACAGATGAAACTAGTCTGATTTATACAATGAATTGTAGTTCAACAGCTATAAATCAAAACAGAACAAAATACATTTTTTATTTGAAAGGTGCGACTTTAAAATTCAATTCAATTTATTTGATAGCAAAAAGAGCTTGATCTGTCAGTATTTAAGTTAAGCTTTGGCAATATATTAAAACGCACCAGAAGGCCACAAGACCACTAGCATGACAAGTTTAGAGTTATGCTCTGGAAATTATCTTGTTTCCATGGAAATGCCAGAATATTGGTACTAGACAAGGTATTACAAAACCACTGGCTTGTTACAGGTGTAGCAAGTGTCAAAAAATATACCTTAAACTACTTTGTAATTAATAGTATTAAATGTCTGTGTATCAACAGCACCGCTTGATACGTGTAGCAAGTTTCATAGTTACGCTGAGCTGTTTAAGTCATAATTAAAGAAAACAACAAGAAACGTGGAAATTCCACGAAAACCAGGTTTTCCATTTGAAATGCTATTACACTACCGGTAAGATGAAAATGAAGTAACAAAAGTGTTTTTTTCTACAAAAAAACAGCAACTTTCATAAATGAAGTAGTTGAAGTTCTTGTATTAAAGTGATATAAACAGTATACAATATAGAATAAATAGAATGACATGTGAATCACAAACATGAATGTATACACAGTAAATGAGGACTGTAAAGATAAAAAATGATTTGTTAGTAAGGCAAATATAAGCTACATGCACAGCAAGTTTTGTTGAAATATCTCATGCCTAACTGAAGTAACTGAGTGAATATCGTTTTTCTATTTTCCTGGAACAATGACCTTGACCAAAGTGACCCCAAATGCAATCCCAAGCTTCTTTTCCATATAAAATACATACACAGCAAGTTTCTTTCCAATTTCTCATTCCCAACTGAAATTATTGAGTGGAAAACATTTTTCTATTTTTAGTAACAATGACCTTGACCCAAGTGACCCCAAGTGCAATCCCAAATTCCCTTTGATATAAGCTACCTACATAGGAAGTTTCATTCTAATAACTCATTCCTTACTTAAGTTATTAAGTGGAAACTATTTTTCTATTTTTAGTAACAGTGACCTTGACCCTGGTGACCCAAAATGCAATCCCAAGCTTCAATTCCATATAAGCTACCTACTCTACAAGTTTCATCGCAATATCTCATTTCTAATAAAAGTTATTAAGCGGAACCTGTTTTTCTATTTTTTGTAACAGTGACTTTGACCTTGAACCCAGTGACCCAAATTGCAATCCTAACTTCCTTTCCATACAAGCAACCTATCCTGCAAGTTTCATCGCAATATCTCATTCCTAATAAAAGTTATTGAGCGGAAACCATTTTTAGTAACAGTGACCTCGACCCCAAATGCAATCCCAAGCTTCCTTTCCATATAAGCTACCTACCCTGCAAGTTTCATCGCAATATCTCATTCCCAACAAAAGTTATTGTGCAGAAACTGTTTTTCTATTTTTCGTAAAAGTGACCTTGACCCCAGTGACCCCCAAATGCAACCCCACGCTTCCTTACCATATAAGCTACCTACCCTGCAAGTTTCATCGCAATACCGCAATCCTAACAAAAGTTAATGAGCGGAAACCGTTTTTCTATTTTTAGTAACAGTGACCTTCACCTTCAACCCCAGTAATCCCAAATGCAATTCCAAGCATCCTTTCCATATAAGTTACCTACCTGCAAGTTTCACCGCAATATCTCATTCCTAACAAAAGTTATTGAGCGGAAACCATTTTTCTATTTTTAGTAACAGTGACCTTGACCCCAAATGCAATCCCAAGCTTCCTTTCCATATAAGCTACCTACCCTGCAAGTTTAATTGCAATACCTCATTCCTAACAAAAGCTATTAAGCGGAAACTAAGAGACTGACGCCGCCCACCCGCCAAACGACATACCCCAATCTAATAACCAGAGTTTTCCAAGAAAAACCTGGATAAAAAGTTCACAAATTGATCCTGTTGCCATGGAAATACCAAAACTATTGATTTAAAGAAGTTCTATGTTTGATGAAGATATTTTCTGTGGTTTTGTCACTGTAACAGTACCATAATACTGCATCTTACATTTTCTATACAAAGACATAACCTTTGACCTGAACTACTTGTGACATACCCCATCAAAGGGGTCCATACACTGGGCACGTTTTACACTCCATACACTGCCAGGGGTACATACCTCATCAAAGGGGTCCATACACTGGACACATGTTTTACACGCCATACACTGCCAGGGGTACATACCTCATCAAAGGGGTCCATACACTGGACCCATGTTTTACACTCCATACACTGCCAGGGGTACATACCTCATCAAATGGGTCCATACACTGGACACATGTTTTACACTCCATACACTGCCAGGGGTACATACCTCATCAAAGGGGTCCATACACTGGACACATGTTTTACACGCCATACACTGCCAGGGGTACATACCTCATCAAAGGGGTCCATACACTGGACCCATGTTTTACACTCCATACACTGCCAGGGGTACATACCTCATCAAAGGGGTCCATACACTGGACACATGTTTTACACGCCATACACTGCCAGGGGTACATACCTCATCAAAGGGGTCCATACACTGGACCCATGTTTTACACGCCATACACTGCCAGGGGTACATACCTCATCAAAGGGGTCCATACACTGGACACATGTTTTACACTCCATACACTGCCAGGGGTACATACCTCATCAAAGGGGTCCATACACTGGACACATGTTTTACACTCCATACACTGCCAGGGGTATGTCTTGATGATCTTGACCATCTCTTCTGTCAGGTCCAGGCAACTGGGGTGACCTGAAATATAAAATATACATTTTAGATTTATGCAACATTAACACACATTATTAGTATATTCTCAGCATCCCCATTTTAATAATATGCCTCTCATTTTACTCCCGGGTGAGATTATGAAACATAATTTGTCAGTGCCTTTTTTCTTCACATGTCTAGTGTATTCATGAGATATCCATTCCCCACAAACACAATTATGGGAAGGTACTGATTATAAGAATCCTTCATAGGTAGCCAGTGAACTTCAGAAATTCCAAACACGAGTGAACTTCAGTAATTCCAAACACGAGGTCTTACTGCTTTTATCGTAACCAAGACTCTGCCAAGGTTTCGCTTTAAAACATTTGTACCAAGGGTCTTTACTAGAATCCATGATAGTTCCTTTAATTATTAATTAAATGAGTTTCATCTGAAGTACTATATCACTATTTTCACATTGTGTATGATGCAGGTTAATGAATGTCTGCTCATATTCAAAACATGTTAGAATTGCTCAGGCTGTGTCCTAGAATTGCTCAGACCGTGTCCTTTAAATGCTCAGACTGTCCTAGAAATGCTCAGTCTGTGTCCAAGAATTGCTCAGAATGTGTCCTAGAATTTCTCAGACTGTGTCCTTTAACTGCTCAGACTGTCCTAGAATTGCTCAGACTGTACTAGAATTGCTCAGAATGTGTCCTTTAACTGTTCAGACTGTACTAGAATTGCTCAGACTGTGTCCTTTAACTGCTCAGACTGTCCTAGAATTGCTCAGACTGTGTCCTAGAATTGCTCAGACTACGTTCTAAAATTGCTGCTCAAACTGCCCTAGAATTGCTCAGACTTTGTCCTAGAATTTCTCATACGGTGTCCTAGAATTGCTCAGACTATGTCCGAGAATTGCTGCTCAGACTGTCCTAGAACTGCTCAGACATTGTCCTAGAATTGCTCAGACTGTGTGCTAGAACTGCTCAGACTGTGTGCTAGAATTGCCAAGACTGTGTGCTAGAATTGCTCAGACTGTGTGCTAGAATTGCTCAGACTTTGTCCTAGAATTGCTCAGACTGTGTCCTAGAATTGCTCAGACTGTGTCCTCGGAACACAATCGGCCTCCCCAGATTTGCACTTTAATAATGTGTCTGTTCGATAGATTCTATTACGTGGTGGGGCCAAGATTGCTGATCTACCATACCAACAGAGTGCATTATCTAACTGTTTTGTAGCATGAGCAGTAAAATGTTTGCTTATACCGCAGTTATACTCCAGTTAATCAAAAATATCTTACCACAGCTTTTACACTCGGAGCAGTGAATCAGTTCCTCATCAACAACCTTCTGTTGTTTCTGTTTGCCTTTCTTTTCAGATTCATCTTTGCAGATCCGACACTCTGCAGGCTCTTCTTTCACTACTGGTGGCTAAAAATTAAAGAAAGGTCACATTATAACTGTAGCAGAGAAAATGCTTAAGAAATTACACTTTTATTATGTAAATGTATTATGTATTATGTAAAAATGTAAATGCCACTCGTTAGTTGAACAATTTCAATACAGTTAACCTTTTATTAAAGTGCTAGTTTATTCAGAGAAATGCAAATGAATAATTAGAAAAAAAACTTACCTCAGCTGCTTTCTCTTCACTAATTTCTCTGCTGGTTGATTTCTCCTTCTTTTTTCCATTCTCTACCTTGGCGTCCTCCTCATTCTCACTGTCACTATCGCTACTGCTGCTGTCTTCTTCAGATCCAGCTATCTGAGGCCGACCAGCCTTTGGTGCCTGATACAGAACACAGTTTCATAAACGGACATAATAGAAAACAGTTATCTTGATAGTCAATATCTGATTTAATGATGAGGATGTTCAATCTGGCCCAGGCCACATGTATATTTGTGAGAAGGGCAGGGTGGTCGCCCTCTCGCGGCATGACACAAATTGTGGTTTACTTGCTTCTGGCCAATGGTTTTGGTCTGGTTTAAATGACAATTATGTGTGGAAGGCATGGCGATCGCCTACTCAAGTGTGCTACACTTTGTGGTTTCCTTTATTCTGGCCAATGTTTTGGTCTGGTTCAAATGACAATTATGTGTGGGAAGGCAGGACGGTCGCCTACTCAGGTGTGCCACACATTGTGGTTTCCTTGCTCCTGACCAATGTAAGCCTGGTTTAATTAAGTGTGAGAAGGCAATACACAAATATTATATTGAATCATACCTCATCCTCCTGACTTTCATGTATCTTCCTCCGACTGTTGCTGTTGGGCGGCCATCTTGTCTATCTTTTTAGGAGGATCAAATATGGCGTGTTCAATGGGAAGTACTTCAACTCCTCCGATGTGTATCTGGATTTGGTAAAAATAGAGGGTCAGTAAGGGAACATTTAGTTATTTGGTAAAATAGAGGGTCGGTAAGTGAACAATTAGTTCCTGGGAAACTATTTCCGATCAAATTAGAAGACTTCCATGTTAAACTAATTCTAATCGAAACAAAAGTTTGTCACAATGAAGTATTGCTCTTTATTTACTGCTACTTGGCCCTACACAGGGATTATTTTCCCCTTAAATGTGATAGGGTTGTAACTATTAAACACACATACTCATATAAAGGATAAAGGGTTTGAAACAATGTCTGTTTATTTTGGGACTGAGGGATTTTGGCCAAAGTTCTTCAGGAACACTTTAGATAGGTGTGTAAGGTGTTTGAGAGTAATTTTAAGATAAACAGAACGTACACTGTCAGTGTCTATAGTACAGGCCATATTAGATGAGCGTTTGCAAACATGAAATATGCAAGGGCGCAGGCTCGCCAAGATTTGTGTGCTTTTTTGCTCAAGTAAATATGGCCTGTATATTACACCCGCAATGCACTCTCTTCATGCATTAACCTCAATTACATTCTTAAATTAAAAATATTTTAACGAGTTTTTGGTCTCAACATCACATAATTTGACTAACAAGTAAACTACATGACATCACATGCTTTGAAATACAAAAAGAAAATAAAGTTTATTTGACGAGGCATATTACAGCCTTACACTCACTTGTTACAGAATGAATAGAATTGAACCATTTAGAAATGGGAGTCTAACGAACAACACAGATTGTTACATACAGCAGTAAAGTGTTTAGTCTAGCATTATTCTTTTGCAACCTGTGAATGAAAATACAGACACATGTGCTAAATGCTAACAGGGTCTGTAACTACGTACTTCCTACAGTAGTCCTGGAACTGCCCTGGTATAAGAGACAGAGGGTAGGCTGAAACTTCAGTTGTCACATTCTCCAATTTCCTAAACTTGCCTTTTGGGTACTGAATCGTCTAAAGAGAAAATGGTACAATTGTTATACAAGTTTATCAAAACTGAAATTCTTTTTAAATTCTAAAAATATTCATTACATTAATGTGGATATAAGGTTCCTATTAAAAACTAGGCCATCGGCTTGCTGTGCTCCAACCTACTCACTAAAAGGGCAGCTACCCAACTTTTTTATAAGCATTTATGGAATATCTTCTTCTTTTTTTTTTTTACATTTTTTAGCATTTTTTAGCAAATCCCTTTGTTTTGTAAAAACGCTTTCACCTCTGTCAGAGGATTCTGTAAAAAAAAGAAAGAAGGTCATACCTATCTACCGACTTAACTTTTTAAGTCGGAGCACAGCAAACTGACAATTTTTTAAGGATGGCCATATGACATGTGAAAGAACTCACTCGAGAAACAAGCTCTACTGTACTTTCACTCACTGGTATTTGCGCATTCATGTCTATCTCAGGAACTATTTCTTCATAAACACAAGGCCACCGCCATGGGCTGTCTCGCCTTCTGAGGTTTTGTTGATTCACAAGGGTTTGTTTTTTATTGGGTGGTACTTTGGGGAGTGGGAGGGAGAGCTGGGGGGTGGGGGGTGTAGTAAGTGAACGTGAATTTTTAAAAATTATATTCAGAGAGATAAATAATTTACAGAAAACTGGGGCAACTATTTGGTGTCCATTTGAGTTTAAAGTTAAGGTCAAGGTTAGTAGAGGGGCAGTGTTTGATCTGAAGAGTAGAGGAAACACCTTTTAACATTTTAGTCCTAAAGCAAAATATATAATATTAAGATATACATGTATTGTTAATATGTGTATATATATATATACATATATAAAATACAGAACAAAATAAATTTAAAATGCATGAGAATATAAACTGAAAGAAAACAAAACAACAAAATGAATAAGTCCCATTTGGTATAAAGTTAAGGTAAAGGTAAGTTAGTGTGATATTGCTACAAAAGATAAATAAGACCATAAAACATATTGTGAGGAAAGAATGATGATTGTGAATGAAATATGACAAATACTTACATACACTGTGCTTAAGAATAAAAGAAAGAAAGAAAAAACAAATAAATAAATAATTTTGGGTTCTTGTCTTTAAAGTCAAGGTCAAGGTCATTGGTTGGGTGGGCCCAGTGAATGTTCATACAAAGTATCTTATTATTTTGTCTTTACAGTCAAGTTTAAGGTCATTGGAGGGGTGGGACTTAGTGAAAGTGTAAGAGGTTACCCCAGTGAATGTTCATACCAAGTATCAAAGCAATATCGTTGATGGTATTGGAGATATATACCTTCCAAAAATATTTAGCCAAAAACTTTAACCAAGAAAATTTGACTAAGTTCTGTTGTCTTTAAAATCAAGGTCATAGTTGGGTTGGGGTTTATTGAAAGTGTTAGGGGTTACCCAAGTGTATGTTCATTCAAAGTTTCAAAGCAGTACCTTTGATGGTGTTGGAGATATATACCTTCCAAAAACCTCTAACCAAGTGTTGACGGCGCCTTCGCCTTTTGCCGCCGCCGTAAAAGTGATCCCTATGTCTCGCTTTTTTCTTCGAAAAGGCGAGACAAAAAAATAAAATAACAAATGCAAATTCATTTACTAATGCAGTTCTAATATTCTTTGAGACCATAAGACAAGAGGCCCAAGAGGGTCTGTAATCACTCTACTTGCTAAAACTGCTCTTATACCAATAGAGGAAGTGACACAAGGTATTCTGTCAATGTGATGCAATACCATGTATCATCTGTAAAGCAGTATCTTAGAAAATTGTTTTTGTCCATTTCACTAGAGGTTCAAGCTGTCCGTTATAACAAGCAAATTTGTGCAAAATACGAACCCTATCTATGGCTACACTAGACAAAAACTTAACTCATAATTTGGAGTGTGACATGCTATTTATAATATATACACACATACAGTTTCACTCTGGTTTAGGAGTCATAGTGGTCTTGGGCCGGAATAGTTAAATAAAAACAGCAAATGAAACAATATCTATCAATGTATTAGATAGAAACAGCATGACACAGTCATTTGATGGAAACAGCATGACAGTCATATGATGGAAACAGCATGGCACAGTCATATGATGGAAACAGCATGGCACAGTCATATGATGGAAACAGCATGACACAGTCATATGATGGAAACAGCATGACTCACTGTCAGATGATGGAAACAGCATGACACAGTCATATGATGGAAACAGCATGGCACAGTCATATGATGGAAACAGCATGGCACAGTCATATGATGGAAACAGCATGGCACAGTCATATGATGGAAACAGCATGGCACAGTCATATGATGGAAACAGCATGACTCACTGTCAGATGATGGAAACAGCATGACAGTCATATGATGGAAACAGCATGAGTCATATCACGGAAACAGCATGACACAGTCATATGATGGAATGACAGTCATATGATGGAAACAGCATGACACAGTCAAATGATGGAAACAGCATGGCACAGTCATATGATGGAAACAGCATATGACACAGTCATATCACGGAAACAGCATGGCACAGTCATATGATGGAAACAGCATGGCACAGTCATATGATGGAAACAGCATATGACACAGTCATATCACGGAAACAGCATGGCACAGTCATATGATGGAAACATCATGACTCACTGTCAGATGATGGAAACAGCATGACACAGTCATATGATGAAAACAGCATGACACAGTCATATCACGGAAACAGCATGACACAGTCATATGATGGAAACAGCATGACAGTCATATGATGGAAACAGCATGACACAGTCACATGATGGAAACAGCATGACACAGCCATATGATGGAAACAGCATGACACAGTCACATGATGGAAACAGCATGACACAGTCATATGATGGAAGTTGAAGAACCTTGGTTATTTTCTATACAGTATGTCTTGGTGACGTGACTTACAAAAGTTTGCATGTCAAAGTATGCCTGTCTCTCCTCTCTCCTTTCCCTCAGCAGATTCCTGTTCCAATCCGATGCCGACTTCATCGCCTTCTTTGTGTACTCTATCATCTTCTCCTTCTCTAACTTGGGCTGGAATGAGCAGAAATACATATCTGGCAAAGTGATAAATGATCAGCATGGATGTTTTAAATTCAACTATAATTTTACTGCCCATCACTCATACATATATCAGGCCACTACAAAGACGGAGATAGCATCCAAAAGAGCAAGACATTTTTCTTTTTCTTTAAATGTTTCTGATTTAACAAGAAATGGTGGAAATAGTTATTATTTTTATAATTAAACTAGAACTATTATTGAAGGTGATGAATACCCCGCTAAAATTCTAAGTAAAAAATACGGCCATAATTCTGTAATGAAATAGGCAATCAGCAATGGTTGACGTAGAGGGACATACGGTCATCTGTTGCTATGTGTATATGAAGTTTGGGAACAACCCATTCAAAACTATTTGAGGAATGCAATTAATAACAAGATGTGTAAGACTTGACCAAAAAACACAGAAATATGTAAAAAATAAAAATAAAATATTCTAGTTTTGAGTGGGGGGGTGTTTCATAATTTGGGTTCCATGGGAGCCCATGGGTTAAAGGAACCAAAATTAAGATAATGCTATAAGGAAGCCCATGGCCAAATTTGGTTGTGCTAGGATAAGAAATGTAAGAGATATACGAGGGGTGTTCGAAAAGTAACAGGAAAAATGCCATCACTTTTGTTTGAGTAAGACCATTTTTATGAAATTTCACACAAGGGTACCTTAACTCATCACAGATATGTTCTTTGAACATGTTTACCTTATCACAAGGTATGCGTTCACTAGCGTCACTATGGCAACGTCAAGTAACGTTGAGCGGTGCAACTCGTAACGTTACACAAACTCTTCAGTTTTTGTAAATTTTAAATAGAGCACTTAAACATTTTCTGACGCCAGAATTGCTCGAAAATGCACGTTGACGTTTCCTGAACTTTCTACAATACGTCAGGTATGCGAACGAACGTTTTTGTCGTCGTGTCCATGCTACAGTGCGCGATTGTCAATCGCACTTCGAAATCGTTCAAATTCAGACATGGAGCAGCGCTACTCTATCAAATTTTGTGTTTTGAGCTACATCATAATAATGCACCATAACATAACGCTGCGATTACCCAAGAAACCTTTACTGAACTTAATAAAGACACTATACAGCACCCTCCTTACTCACCAGGTATGGCCCCGTGTGATTTTTACCTGTTCACGGCCATTAAAGCAGAAATGCGCGGTCAACACTTCGATGACGTTCACGATCTTCCAGTTCTTGTTCGTGAAGTTATCCGGAAAATTCCAGTAGAAATCTTTGAAAAAATTTCTCATCATGGGTAAAAAGATGGGGAAAATGTGTGAACTACTCAGGAGAGTATTTTGAGAAAATTTGAAGACGGTAACTTGTTACGATATGTAGATTTTCAAAATATTATTAACGAATAATCCGACGTGCCCCGCTCAACGTTACATGACATTGCCATAGTGACGCTAGTGAACGCATATCTTATGACAATGTAAAATTTTTCAAAGAACATATCCTTGATGAGTTGCGGTACCCTTATGTGAAATTATATAAAAATGGTCTTACTCAAACAAAAGTTATGGCATTTTTCCTGTTACTTTTCGAACACCCCTCGTAGACTTGTAAACACAGCTTACACGCAAACCTTGATGTGGGACGCCGACGCCAACGCCGACCCCGGGGTGATTACATAAGCTTTCTTATTCTTCGAATAGTCGAACTAAAAATGTGTTATGCGACGGCACGTTACGGACAATGTGATTCCTACATAGCCCAAACTTTGTGAAAGCGCTGTATAACAAGAAATGGTAGTATATTGGTTTGTGCAACACTTACAGCGTCATACTCTTTCAACTTTTCTTCCATCTTCTGTTTTTCTCTTTCATGAAGTATCTTCAAAAACTCCTAAAATTAAGACAAATAGTTAATCACACAAATAAATATTCATCAAAACTCAACATCAAACTGCCGATTTTATAAATGTATGAAAAAGCACATAAATGAAACTGCTTTCCTACTACACAGAATGAGATTATCTGATAGGTTTGCTGGAATAATAGATTGATTTATTAATAGAAACAATGGTTTAAGTATTATAAAAGGAAAAGAAGTGTCATTGCTTAAATATGTTACAGCAGAGCAAATTCACAGCAAAACTGGTAAATTGATAAACATGCACAAAAATGCCACTCGTCCACCAGCCATGGCAAGTGATCATTGATGCAGAATGACTAGAAATTCAGATAAATTCTTAAACAATTTATTAATTTGACCATTCAAATATTGTGTAGGATGAGCAACTCAGAAACAAATGTTCCTGCTCTGGAGACTTTACATGTGAAATGACCATTCAAAAAACGTTTTATGCAGTCAAAATGAGTATTTGAAATTAAAAATTGTTTCTGTTTCAAAGTATCAAATAATCTTTCTTTCTGCCTTAATAAGATTTTAATTGTTTTGAATATTTTAACAAATGAAAGGTTGTTCTGGAGCTAAACGACAACATGTTATTTACATACCATACAGACTTTAAAACAGCCATCAATGATATTTGATCATGCCTAAAGCTCATTATTTTTATCAAAGAAATATTCCGGCGACAAGATAATAAACTTTAATATGTATCTCAGTCAACAAGATAGTAAACTAAGGTACCTTATATTTGGCAGGGTAATCTTTACTCATCAAGTCATGAACTTCATCACTCTTCAATGCTGTCAGACCTGAAAACACAGAACGTATGTATCTAGAATGACTATAAATGTATGTAACCAGAATGGTTCTAGAATAAATGTATGTAACCAGAACAGTTATAGAATGACTATAAATGTATGTAACCAGAATGGTTCTAGAATAAATGTATGTAACCATAATTGCTCTAGAATAAATGCATGTCACCAGAACAGTTCTAGAATGACTATAAATGTATGTAACCAGAATTGTTCTAGAATAAATGTATGTAACAAGAACAGTTCTAGAATGACTATAAATGTATGTAACCAGAATTGTTCTAGAATAAATGTATGTAACAAGAACAGTTCTAGAATGACTATAAATGTATGTAACCAGAATGGTTCTAGAATAGAACAGTTCTAGAATAACTAATAATGTATGTAACCAGAACAGTTCTAGAATGATAACGTATGTAACCAGAAAATCAAGCTACTAAAGAATGTAATTATGTTGTTGTACATGTACATCTTTAAAAAATATCTAAATATTCTGAGCTTGAATCTATGTCACAGAATTCTTTCTTATTTTTTATATATTTTTTTGCAGAACACAAATGAAAATATTTACCCAGGTCACTCTGCGTCTCTGAAACAACTCCTTTGTTTCGCAGGAAATCTTTCTCTTGTTTGTCACATACACGGCGGAACAAGTCTGAAATACATGTATGTATATGTACAAGTATGTATATGTGTTACAAAGTCTGAAATAGTCACATACACATCCGAACAAGTCTGAAATAGTCGCATACACATCAGAACAAGTCTGAAATAGTCACATACACATCCAAACAGGTCTGAAATAGTCACATACACATCCAAACAGGTCTGAAATAGTCACATACACATCAGAACAAGTCTGAAATAGTCACATACACTTCAGAACAAGTCTGAAATAGTCACATACACATCCAAACAGGTCTGAAATAGTCACATACACATCAGAACAAGTCTGAATAGTCCCATACACATCAGAACAGGTCTGAAATATTTACATATGTCACATACACGATGGAACAAGTCTGAAATATGTACATGTGTTACAAAGTCTGAAATAGTCACATACACATCCAAACAAGTCTGAAATAGTCACATACACATCAGAACTGGTCTGAAATATTTACATACACATCAGAACAAATCTGAAATAGTCACATACACATCCGAACAAGTCTGAAATAGTCACATACACATCCGAACAAGTCTGAAATAGTCACATACACATCCGAACAAGTCTGAAATAGTTACATACACATCCGAACAAGTTTGAAATAGTCACATACACATCCGAACAAGTCTGAAATAGTTACATACACATCCAAACAAGTCTGAAATAGTCACATACACATAAGAACAAGTCTGAAATAGTTACGTACACATCCGAACAAGTCTGAAATAGTTACATACACATCCGAACAAGTTTGAAATAGTCGCATACACATCCGAACAAGTCTGAAATAGTCACATACACATCAGAACAAGTCTGAAATAGTTACATACACATCCAAACAAGTCTGAAATAGTCACATACACATCAGAACAAGTCTGAAATAGTCACATACACATCAGAACAAGTCTGAAATAGTTACATACACATCCGAACAAGTCTGAAATAGTTACATACACATCCGAACAAGTTTGAAATAGTCGCATACACATCCAAACAAGTCTGAAATAGTCACATACACATCAGAACAAGTCTGAAATAGTTACATACACATCCAAACAAGTCTGAAATAGTCACATACACATCAGAACAAGTCTGAAATAGTCACATACACATCAGAACAAGTCTGAAATAGTCACATACACATCAGAACAAGTCTGAAATAGTCACATACACATCAGAACAAGTCTGAAATAGTTACATACACATCCAAACAAGTCTGAAATAGTCACATACACATCAGAACAAGTCTGAAATAGTCACATACACATCAGAACAAGTCTGAAATAGTTACATACACATCCGAACAAGTCTGAAATAGTCACATACACATCAGAACAAGTCTGAAATAGTCACATACACATCCAAACAAGTCTGAAATAGTCACATACACATCAGAACAAGTCTGAAATAGTCACATACACATCAGAACAAGTCTGAAATAGTCACATACACATCAGAACAAGTCTGAAATAGTCACATACACATCAGAACAAGTCTGAAATAGTTACATACACATCCAAACAAGTCTGAAATAGTCACATACACATCCAAACAAGTCTGAAATAGTCACATACACATCAGAACAAGTCTGAAATAGTTACATACACATCCAAACAAGTCTGAAATAGTCACATACACATCAAAACAAGTCTGAAATAGTCACATACACATCAGAACAAGTCTGAAATAGTTACATACACATCCAAACAAGTCTGAAATAGTCACATACACATCAGAACAAGTCTGAAATAGTTACATACACATCCAAACAAGTCTGAAATAGTCACATACACATCAGAACAAGTCTGAAATAGTCACATACACATAAGAACAAGTCTGAAATAGTTACATCTGTCACATACAGGATGGAACAAGCCTGAAATATGTTGGAGTCTTCCACAGAAATTATTTAAAGAATAGGGGAAATTAAATTTGAATATCATGGGGTGGGTATGCGAGGGAGGTACCCTTCGGGTGACCAATATTTTTACTGATCATGATCTATTTAAATGAAATTTGAAGTATATTTCAACAGTAAATGAAAGGATTTTTAAGAAATATAGCCTATAAGGAGCTATTTATTTTGGAGATTTATTGGTGTTTTTAAAGGATAGGGCAGAGAGATCAAAGGCTAGAGGGTTAATTAAGGAGTAGGGGAAAATGAGATTTTAGAATTAAGGGATAAGGGGAATACGCTCTTAAATGACCTGTGGAAGACCCTGTATGTATATGTGTTACAAAGTCTGAAATAGTCACATACACATCAGTACAAGTCTGAAATAGTCACATACACATCCGAACAAGTCTGAATAGTCACAGACATCAGAACAAATCTGAAATAGTCACATATTATGTCTATGTGAAATAATGATACAAAAATTCACATTGCTAGAATTGATTAAATGATATAAGTTTTAGTTTAACAATTTCTCATGAGTCGATTTAAAGGTTGCATAATTTTTCAAATGTTATTGACTGTTGATAATAATTGTTATATTTATAAATGGCTAATTAAGCTGTATGTACAATTTATCTCATTTTGACAGCTCTAGTTCAATGAATTGAATTGAACTGAATTGGGTTTTAAGGCGCACCAACACATGAAAAGGTTATATGGTGCCTAACAGGCATGAACATGCCAGCTCATCCTCCATGTACATCGAGATAAAATATGGAAAATGGGCCTAGAACCTTCTCACCCTGAACTGCAGAGTTGCTGCAAATTCTATCGTAGAAACTCCATTTACGCTGGAGCCACATTTATTGGTTTTCTGCCACTGCTCTTTTGATGTGAGCGAGATGGCACCTGAAACAATGCAGGGATCATGATGAAGACCTTTAATGAACATGAACACAAAATGATAAAATGAACATGAATTTGGAGGGATTCTACCCCTCTGCCTACCCCTCCAAAGGAATCTGCAGTGGCCCTATTCTTTGCTCCGTGACCAAACGGGGGCCCCCGGGACCCACACGGGGAATTGAAAGATAGAAACTTGAGATAAAACAAAACGTTGACAACAAACATAGAAACAAGACAATAGGCAAAGTAATCCCCATGCGACACCACAGACATACAAGGTGACTCGACATGTCCACATTGTTGACTACAATACCTGGATATTTCCTCTTGAATGACTTGATATCCAGGTAAATTGAAATCTGCTCCTGCAGAATGTAATATTCTGCATCTTGTTCCGGGGGCCACTGGTACTCAAATATGTCCGCAGCCGTTAGGTCACTACAAAACATATTACATGCTTGCTAGTAATATGTAAATTTATAACATTTTCACCTCATGCTTGTTATATTTAAATAACATTTCAAATACTGACAAATATAAAGCAAGAGAATAGAGCATCTGTATTAATATAATATGATATGTCAACATTTAAATGTTTTAATATTCATGCATAGAAAGTTAAAATGATGTGCAACATAAAAATTATGTTATATTTAAAAAAAAAGAGTTTTAAATCCCCTGCAGTCATATCAAATATGCGAGTTGTGTTGCATTATACTAGTATATCAAAAGTTGCTTAATTCTGCTAACCCTAAATGATGTAATATATATGCAGTGTTCCTTTGGGGGAATGGGTGCAGGACCCTTACAATTTGGAAATTTAGTGTCGCAACCTCTAAATTGGAAGAAATCAAACAATATCTGTTATAAGAATTTATATGGTTTAATGATATTGGATTATTTGACTAGGTGTTTTAATTGCAAGCATTGGGGAAAAAAAGTCAAAAAGGAACACTGATATGTAAAGCCAATCAACCTTAAATATGCAATTAAAACAGCAACTCCTAAATACTTGTAGCAAGAAAGGTTATTTTTTACACAGTTTCAATGAAAATCAGTCTTAAATTTCCCAAATTTATGGAAAAGGCTCAGAGTAAAGTTTAACAATAGCATTACCTTAAGAACGTCCAGTGACAGAAGGTTAAAAATTTGATAGTAAAATAAAATTTAACAATAACGAATTCGAAGGCGCACCAATGCAAAATACCCATGATTTCTTCACACAGGTCAATTCCCTAATAATTGTTCTGATCGTTCTTTGATACTCAGATTACAAATAGTATTATTTATGCTTTTCTGTATACATGTATGACACTGTAAATGAATAACAAATGTATAGGGTATTTGTGTATGAACTTTTGACCCCTATCCCAGAGTCCCATGGTGACCCTGGAACAAATTATACTGATATTCCCAAAATCATTACATTTTATTGAGAAAGAAAAATAGATATTTGACTGATTTACATCTCTCCCCCACCCCCACCCTAACCCCCACACACACCCAGCACCGAAGTATATACACTGTAATCTCTTCATCAAAACATCCTTTTGAGACATAAAAAAAAAAAAGACCCCCTGTTACCCTCCACCTATTACCCACCCCCTCCAACCCCAGGGAAGACGTCCGAGTTTTAAATAATACATCAATTGACATGCTGTGTATCTCTTTCATAGATGACTATTATACCAATTGTGCAAAAGTACGAACAAATTACACCGCAATTGAATTATTTGTGTATTTGATGCCCTTCCCCCCAGGTCCCCATGCGGACAAAAGGAGGCGATTTTAATATATCCTGTATTTTTCAAAAACGTGGGTATAATGAATGTACATGTACTTTTTCACCATATAACTTGCGTACAAAAGATAGGGTTACATATTTAACACTGTAACTGAGAACTGGTTTTTGACATAATAAGGAGAGAAAACACAAAACAAAATTGCATTAAACTTACTGGCCGTGTTCGCTTGCATCCTCTGCAGCAATCTGTAACGTCCCTCTCCGAGACCGCTTCACTGGCGTAGTTTCGGACATTGCATCAGCATCGACACTTCTCGGGGTGTCGGGCTGTATAAACATAAACTCTCCATTGCTTGGTGCGTTCATGTTAGCTGATTCATCAAACACGGGTGCATGTCCACTAAAAACTGGTACAGAAGAAGAATCTTCTGGCACACTTAAGTTTGAACATTCATCAACATTCTGAAAACTCATACATGAATCCCCGATATTGCTACTCACAACCGAGCAATTGTCTGGTGCACTCATGTTAGAGTTTTCATCCGGTGGCAAATTAGCTTCAGAGACATCCATGGATTCTTCCTTATTGTCACTCATCTTATACCAACTAGAGTTTGATGTTTCTTCCAATGCAATTTCATCAAATATTTTTCTTTTTAAAGAAGATTGACTTATCCCTTCATTTTCATTCTTTTTTTCTGGCTCTTCCACAGTTTTCTCTTTCCCTTGTGACTGCAAAAGAAATTTTTCAAATTGATTTGCATAAGTCTCTGAAATATTCTTAGAAGGAGAGACTTCCATTTCTACATCTTCATTTACGGCTTTTTCTTTAGCATTTTCTTCTTGATCATTTTCACTACCTTTATCTGTATTTAAACCTTCATTTGATGACTCGGTTCTTTTTTCATCCTGATCTTTCTCTTTACTAGAAGCTGGACTTTCAACAATGACTGAGCTGCCTGTTTCATTTTTCTTCTCTGTGTCTACTGATTCTGCAGGAGTTTCTATTTGTTCTGCTACTGATTCTGCAGGAGTTTCTATTTGTTCTGCATCAATTAGACCAACGCTTTCTTTCTGCTTGTTTGATTCATCTGTTAGAACATCACTCTGTTTTGGTTCATCAACTGTATCACTTGAAAGACATATTTTGTCATTCACTTCACTTTTTGTTTCTTTGTCTTCAGCTTTTGATTCTGCTGCTTCAGGTTCCTTTTCAGCTTTATTTGATTCTTCAGTTAGTTTCTTTTCGACAGGATTAGAGTCTTTGTCATTGTCTGCAGAGTTTGACGCCTCCAACTCTACAGCTGATTTAGCTTCTTCCATTCTATATCTGAAAAAAAAAAATACACAGATTTAGATTCAATGAATTATGAGCTAAATTAGATTCAATTTATTAACAGCTGGATTACCACAATTCATAATTTATTCATTTAGACAAATTCTAAGGGTACATATAAACAAAAGTCTGAAGAGGTCAATAACCTTGAAGCACTCTGCTGACAGAAAAATTACGTACTTTAAATAGTCAGATCAGAGACATTGATATAAAAAATAACAAGAGGGCCTATATTTTGGCCCTAAATTGCTCACCTGATGATCTTTGCAAAGATGAAAAAATTGTCAAACAAGCTTACAATTTTATAAAATAATTAGATCACGCAACCAAATACCGATGGCCCTAATAAATTCCAGAGCCCACAAGTTTCCAACTTATGACGCCCTCAAGTTTCCAATTTATGACTTAGGGGCTAGGTCCACAGGGGTGAGGGTGGACCCGAGGCCAATGCTGGCTGGATGGTTGTGTAACGTGTTTCCATCTGTTCATGCACAGTAAGTGCATTAATCAGGGCCTTTTTACCCTTCTTTGCAGCAGCCTGAATAAGACCCCTTCCCCACCCAAATTTATTTTAAAATCATGCAGATTTCCCCATTTTTTAAACTTTACATTGGAAATTTCATTCCCCATTTATGTTTTTTTCCCCAAATAAGGAGCAAAAGGCTCCTTCCCCAAAACTGGTAAAAAGGCCCTGTATATATCAAAACGGGCAGACATAAAATCTCAAAAATCCCAAGAGATAATAGGTACTCACTGCCCTTTCTGCAAAACCAGAGTAGAAACTGAACATTTTATTTTAGAATGTCCACTATATAACAATAATGTTAGAAACACTACAATTAATAGTGTGTTTACTCCACAGAGAGTGCCACACAAGATCAGTCTAATCTGGTGTTGTTTTAAATCACTTTTATTGAAGGTTTAGCAACAAGTACAGTGATTTTTTTTTCGTATAAGTTTTTACAGCCGAACATCGGCAGTTTCCCCTTGAAAAAAAATCTCAATTTTAATGCATATTTTCCCCATTAGAAAGATACACAAATCTGTAACATTAAAGGGGTTGATGCACTATTTTCAAACACAGTTTATTTTAAAGGGCTCTGAAAAACTTGAAAAAAGCTGAAAGAATTATCAAAATGCTATGAAAAATAAAGGAGATATGACCTATTGAAAATTTGCAAAGAACATAAATGGAGGCGGCCATCTTTGAACGATGACGTCATCGCCCCGTTTTACCATATATGGCATATTGACAAAATGTATTTTAAAGCAAAGAAAACCACTGCAAATTGATTAAAAATAAATATACAGATGTAAAATGTATACATTTTAGTATTATTTTCATTTATAGTGATTTTCTTTGCTTTAAAAGACATTTTATCAATATGCCATATATGATAAAACGGCGCGATGACGTCATCGTTCAAAGATGGCCGCCTCCATTTATGTTCTTTGCAAATATTCAATGAGTCATATCTCCTTTATTTTTCATGGCATTTTGATAATTCTTTCAGCTTTTTCCAAGTTTTTCAGATACCTTTAAAATAAACTGTGTTTGAAAATAGTGCATCAACCCCTTTAAATTAACATTTAAAGCATTGTGAAAAGTGCCTTCTATAAGCTTGAAATTATAAGGTAACTGCTAGTAATACTGTATTTGCAAATTTGCTGTTAATTATTGATCTTAAGTCATTTGGCTTTGAGATTAAGGTTTTCAGCTTCGATTTTACACAGTGTCTTACAAACAATATTCCTCAGTAATGCTAAAAAAATAAGAAATATCCTAAATATTTCGCTGGCACTTCTAAATTTGATATTCGAGTGAAGCCTTGATGATAATGATAGATTATTAACTAAAAGTACTATGATATTGCTGAGATCACAGACAATAACCATTACATTTAAAATAAGTAATACAGCAATTCATTATCAATTGCATCAAATTTTCAAGTTGATATTATAGTGTAAATGAAATTGTTAGCATCATACTGTATACACCAAATTGAAATATGGTGATGACTATTCAACTGTTGTATACATGTCTCATGAAGTCTCCCTAAATTCTCTCCACTTCTCCCTATAATCACTTGAGGGAGAAGTGACTCTCCATAAATTTCTGGCCTAGACTGAGCCCTGGTGGACATGTTTAATTTAACTTTAAAGGGCAAAAGAAAAAATTCTCTTTGTGAATGATTGCATAACTTTTATACATCTGCTATATGAGATAAATAAATGCCCTGAAAGTTCTTTGTTTTTTATATAGATAATACAGATTAATTACTGAATTCAGAAAAATTCCCAATTCTGTAAAAATGTCGCTAATTTTTCCCAACTGAAAAGGTAGAGGTACCTTTGTAAGAATGTAGACAAGAGGACAGCGCAGCTCGTCTATTCGAATTTTCAGAGAACAGGTATGATACAACTGGCATGATACCATCAGAAAAAAACAAGAAAATCGTTAGAACTGACGGATGCTCCCCGAAATGTATGCAGCAGTTTTCAATCTGCAGTCCCATCAGTAGTTTTTAAGTTATGCTCCGGACGAGAATTTCAAGTGTAAAATTACAAAGGGCAATAACTAAGTTGAATGATGTCAGAGTTAAGGTTTTTGCACTCGGCACTTCCTCTCATTGCCCTCGATCATTGTGTGAAGTTTCACTTCAGTAGTTTTGAAGTTATGCTCTGGACAAAAAAGTATAAAATTACAAAGGGCAATAACTCTAATTTGAATGATGAACGAGTTACAATTCTTGCACTCTTCACTTCCTCTCATTGCCCTCTATCATTGTGTGAAGTTTCAATATAGTCCCATCAGTAGTTTTGAAGTTATGCTCCAGACAAAAAATTTAAGTATAAAATTATAAAGGGCAATAACTCTAATTTAATCAAAATGATGGCAGAGTTATGGTTCCTGTATGCTGCACATGTACTCTCATTGCCCTCTATCATCATGTGTAGTTTCATTGCAGTCCCATCAGTAGTTTTGAAGTTATGCTTCGGACAAAAATTCCAAGTATAAAATTACAAAGGGCAATAAATCTAATTTGAATGAGTGCAGAGTTACGGTTCTTGCATGCTGCACTTCCTCTCATTGCCCTCTATCATTGTGTGAAGTTTCATTGTAGTCCCATCAGTAGTTTTTAAATTATGCTCCGGACAGACGGAATGACGGACGGACAAAGTGGTGACTATATGCTCCCCCGAAAATTTTGGGCAGCTTAGAAAAGTGAAAACAAAGGGGCGAGCTGGATGCGTCAAGAAGGAAAACTGAATTTTCATTAAATCAAGAGCCTCAATATTTTTCTGTGATGACATTGAGGTAATTTCATAACCCTTTCAAAAGATACATAATGCAAATTTTATAAGTTGAAAATTGAAGAAAATATGTTACAAGTATATTTAAATGCATTTGACCTTTGACCCCTTTGTGACCTTGACCTTTCATCCAATGATCTTGAACTCAATAGGTACAATCATCGTCCTATTTATAATAAAGTATGTAAGTTTGATGATGATGGATAAAAATGTTGAAGTTATTTGCAGTGACCATGAACTTTGACCTATAGACCCCATTAAGATCATTCAAACAGTCAAGCTAAAAATATCAAATTATTTGTAAAATTTGACCCAGGAGCTAGGTCCACAAAGGTGGGGAAGAAGCCTAAGGTCTACACTCGTTGGATGGTTGTATCTGTCTGTTATAAATGCCCAGTAAGTATATATATGGTTATAGGGTAGGGATCTCAACAGTTTACAAGTTATGACCCAGGGGCTATGTCACCAGGGGTGGGGAAGGAGTCCGGGATCTATGCTGGTTGGATGGTTGTATCTGCCTGTTCATGCTCAGTAAATGTATATATGGGTATAGGCTGGGGATGTTAACGGTTTCCAAATTATGACCGAGAGGCTATGTCCCCAGGGTTTGGGACGGAGATCGGGGTCTATGCTGGTTGAGTGGTTGTATCCGTCTGTTCATGCCCAGTAAGTCTATATATGGATCGAGGGAGGGGGATCTCAATGGTTTCCAAGTTATGACCCAGGGGCTATGTCACAAGGGGTGGAGAAGGAGTCTGGGGTCTATGCTGGTTGGGTGGTTGTATCCGTCTGTTCATACCCGGTAAATGTATATATGGTTATAGGGTGGGGATCTCAGTGGTTTCCAAGTTATGACCGAGGGGCTATGTCTCCAGGGGTGGGGAAGGAGACCGGGGTCTATGCTGGTTGGGTGGTTATATCTATCTGTTCATGCCCAATAAGTGTATATATGATTATAGGATGGGGATCTCAATGGTTTCCAAGTTATGACCGAGAAGCTATGTCAGGGCTGTACAAATATTTTTTTTAGCCACCAGTCCGAAACTAGTCACCCTGTCAAAAGTGACTAGTCCCAAAAAAATTGTGACTAGTCCCAAAAATGGACACAAGTCCTGAATTCTTTCGATTTCTCAATATGTTAAAACTGCGTCTTGCATACTCATTACAATTCATTATACGCAGTAAAGGAAACCATCCTTATTTACTCTTCAGACAAGTAATGTATGTTTCAGTGGTATAGATTGTAGACTGCCATTGGGTGAAACAGTAGCAACAGTAAGAATCACATCTGCATTTTTAAATTTCAATATAGAATAAAGATATTGAGTTTCATATTACAGTTCAGATAATCATTTAATGGAGAGGAAAAAAAGTCATAACTTTATATTGGTAAGGGGCTACAGATGAGATTCTTAACTTTATTACCATTTTAACTAATGCAAAAAATAAATAACATGTGAATCAATATATACCCTTTTTTTTAATGTTTTTGTCCACTACAACAGATGATTTTGACTTTTTGATTGGCTGTGTATCACATTCTACATTTTTCCTCTTTTTATTTTTACTTTCACTTTCGCTTTCATATTTTCCTTACTTTTAACACTGAAAAAGTTCAACAAACTCATTTTGAAATGTAAATGTCTGTTACATTTACGCTCAACAATACACTGAGAAACAATAAACAAGAGGCCCAAGAGGGCCTGTGAACGCTCTACTGGCTGTTATACCATTGATGAATCGAGTCGTACTACATGGTGTCTAGAGTGTACACAAGGTTTTTCAAGTATTTGACCTAGTGACCTAGTTTTTGACCCCATGGGACCCATTTTCGAACTTGACCAAAATATAATTAAGACAACATTTCGACAAAGTTTCATCAAGATCGGGTCAGAAATATGGCCTCTAGAGTGTACTAGTGACCTAGTTTTTGACCCTGTGTGACCCATTTTCGAACTTTAGCAAGCTATAATTGAGACAAATATTCTGACAAAATTGCATCAAGATCGGGTCAAAAATATGGCCTCTAGAGTGTACACATGGTTTTTCCAAAGTTTGACCTAGTGACCTTGTTTTTAACACTATGTGACCCATTTTTGAACTTGACCAAGATATAATTAAGACAAACATTTTGACAAAGAGTGTACACAAGGTTTTTCCAATATTTGACCTAGTGACTTAGTTTTTAACCCCATGTGACCCATTTTCAAACTTGACCAAGATATAATTAAGACAAACATTCTGACAAAGTTGCATCAAGCTCGGGTCAAAAATATGGCCTCTAGAGTGTACACAAGGTTTTTCCAATATTTGACCTAGTGACCTAGTTTTTAACTTCATGTGACCCATTTCCGAACTTGATCAAGATATAATTAAGATAAACAATTTGACAAAATTTCATCAAGATTGGGTAACAAATATGACCTCTAGAGTGTACACAAGTTTGTTCAAGTATTTGACCTAGTGACCTAGTTTTGACCCCACATGACCCATTTTTGAACTTGACCGAGATTTTATTGAGACAAACATTCTGACAAAGTTTCATCAAGATCGGGTCAAAAATATGGCCTCTAGTGTACACACGGTTTTCCAAAGTTTGACCTAGTGACCTAGTTTTTAAACCATGTGACCCATTTTTGAACTTGACCAAGATATAATTAAGACAAACATTTTGACAAAGTTTCATCAAGATTGGGTCAGAAATACGGCTTCTAGAGTGTACACAAGGTTTTTCAAGTATTTGACCTAGTGACCTAGTTTTTAACCCCATGTGACCCATTTTCAAACTTGACCAAGATATAATTAAGACAAACATTCTGACAAAGTTGCATCAAGATCGGGTAAAAAATATGGCCTCTAGAGTGTACACAAGGTTTTTCCAATATTTGACCTAGTGACCTAGTTTTTGACCCCACATGACCCATTTTCGAACTTGACCGAGATTTCATTGAGACAAACATTCTGACAAAGTTTCATGATGATTGCATCAGAAATGTGGCCGCTAGAGTGAACACAAGCAAAAGTTAACGGACGGACGACGGACGGACGGACGACGCCCTTGGCCAGTAGAGCTTAAAATCACACAGGTCCATTTCATATCAAACATACTTCCATTATCAAACGCTTTTAGTTTCTTTACTCATCGAAAGATTGCCGACAAATCGGCCCGATTGCTAATTAATCAACGTATCAGTGTTATTGTTTCAGTGTATCGCCATTTTCAGCTCACCACGTGACGAACATGTGATTTACCTGTAGTAGTCGTTTCATTGGCTAGCGGGTCTGGATTAAAATAGATCGGGTCAATTGATTGGATACTGTCAATTAAAGTAATTTGGAGGCGGGACTTCCGGCATGGTTGATTGTTGATAAAACTGCCCGGGGTAATCGCTGATCGCCGCTGTGGATGCTAATTGCATTACATAAGCGAGTGCAATTAAAGGATTATGTTGAGGAGTGCACTGGGGTTGTTTTATGGCAGGTGGCCGACATTGTTAATTGGACAAATTTGGGACTGAAATCTTTCAAACAGTGACACGCCCGACTTTCTCTTTTTTTAAAATTGGACTAGTCCGGGACTGAACTCTTTGAAGGATTTGTACAGCCCTGTATGTCCCCAGGGATCATGCTGTTTCTATGCTGTTTGGATGGTTGTATCTGTCCGTTTATGTCCAGTAAGTGTATATATGGTTATAGGGTGGGGATCTCAACGGTTACTAAGTTATGACTCAGGGGGGGCCACCCAAACCCTCAAGTTTCACCTCTTGTGACCCCCGGGGTGGGTCCAATTCCAGGGTCCCATTTGAGCAAACTAGGTAGAGGACTACAGTCTACTAGACGATCCTACATACAAAATATCTAAGCTGCAGCCCTTTTTGTTTTGGAGAAGAAGATTTTTAAGTGTTTTTCCTATATACTTCTATGTAAAAATTAAAATTTTTACCAATTCAGGGGCCATAATTTTGTCAAAATGAATGGAAGAGTTATGGGGATTGTTGGATAAGGTACAGAAATTGATGTGAAACATTAGTTTAACATTTTAATGTAATAACTTGAGTAGTTTTGAAGTTAAAAATCTATTGCACAAAAATTTTAAGGTGAAGCTGGGGTGAGTAGGATAGCTCTCACTATCTCACTATTCTTCGAATAGTCGAGCAAAAAATCACTGAAGATACTTTACACTTTATAAATCCCTTTAATTAATTATAACTTGTCTTCGACGATTAATATTAATATGCCAAGTATTGTACTTTAATACATTTTACTTTGTACCTTTACTATATGTCTATACATTGTGTGGAATAAGCTATGATACATGTAGATTGGCTTTCTGAATAAATATTGTATTGTATTGTATATCTATGGTTATAGGGTAGGGTATCAAAACAGTTTCAAAGTAATGACCCAGGGCTATGTCCCCATTGGTGGGGATGGACCTGGGGCCAATGCGGGTTGGATGGTTGTATCGGTCTGTTCAAGCCCAGTAAGTACATATTTGATTATAGGATGGGGCCGGTGCATAGAATTACCGGAATCCACCTATTTACCGGAATCTACCTGAATCCACTTTTTATAATTGATATATCATAAAATATTGATAGAATACATTAGTTACAGTATTAGAAGACTAAAGATAATGTACTAATAATGATATATACTTTATAAAATATGTTGTTTTTTATATATTTATTAGTTTTTTTTCGTATTTTATGAATATTGCTAACAAATAAATTGCTAATAAAATTTCATTTACGGATGATGATGTTGTTTGCATTAGTTTTTGACCTCTTTTACATGTGTCATAATAATAAATACAGTATAATTTTATTGATAATGTTAAAAAACATTGCTGTTGATGAACTTGACAAATGGGGTGATCTGAATATGGATTACCTGTGTAAAATGTGCCGTACATTGAACGGAGCGGAATTTGATTATGTGTTGGGAATGCATCGACTTCAAAAGGTAAGTGATTCAGTTGTTAACTAAGTATTAAATGGACACAATTAACTATTCTATTGTTACATTATAGATCGACCTTATTAACTCCAAATTGTCTAAGCTATTTAATGCCGTTTTTAATAGTGCCTTGTGTCCATTTAATACTTAGTTATTTCCCCGATTATATAACAACTGCTCATAGCATACTGTTGATACATGCAATATACATCGTTTCATGTTCACGCCTTTGTGCACATGTCAAAAACACATTTCACTCTTATAAGACTAAATATTTATAGCGGAAAATAAGTGACGTGCTAAACGCGATTGATATAATACACAGGTCCTCAATTCATAAATATCTTAAAATATGTAAAATATGTAAAATATGTACTGTATAGCGGAAAAATTGGTAATAATATTATTTAATTACATTTAACAGTGATTTACGCCTCTGCATTAAAAAAAAAGAAGCAATAAGTGACATATCTTAAAACATTTATAGCGGAAAATAAGTGACATGATGATGTAATATACAAAGCATGCAGATGCATACGGCCGTACTTATAACATGTGCTGTAATAACAACGGCACGTGCTAAACGCGACAAGATTTAATACACAGGTTCTCAATTTGTAAGATGTTCATGTGTCCCTTTTATAAATCAGTATTTACATTAATAATAAAACAAAAGCTTATGCATCTAGTTTAATACTAATAACATCAATTCCCAGTGTAATGGTAAGAATATTTACTTCTGTCAGGCTGCTAGTTCCAAAAGCTTCCTGCAATTGAAGATAGCAGTTGTGAGGGAGTCAATGTTTAAAGCCGTGTTTAGTGTCACTGCAGCAACATCGGAATACCCGGAGGTTGATGCTGTTGCTGCGGAGGTTATGGATTGTTTTGTTCACGATTGCATGGGTAATCCCAGAAGAACGACTGGGGACGGGGATTGTTTATTTAATGCGGTCTCGATCCAGTTGTGTGGTAATGAGTCCATGGCTCCAAGTTTACGTTATCACACGTTTAAATTTGGTGAAAAATATGGAAGTTAATATGACGCACCCGTTGCGGCGTAGACTTCAAGTGCTTTCACCAAGTTATGAGGCAGCATGCTTTGACTCTGCCAATTTTTTTCGCGTTTTCGTCGTCATGGACAATAAAATGAAAAACAAATACGATGAAGTGACTAGACCTACGGGACTATAGCAAATACGTGACAAAAAAAATGACAAACTGAAAGACAGACAAGTGACCGGACCAACAAAGAATGTTGCCGACCAAATGGTTATATTAGAAAACATGGTCACTGAAAATGACACATTTGTCAGGTCAATTATAAGAAATAATGCAAAAACGCCGTGTGTAATAATGTACACAGATGAACAGATAACAGACTTAAAAAAACTGTGTTGTACTGGTCAAACAATATTGGGTGTTGACAAGACGTTTAACCTGTGCGATATGCACGTAACTGTTACTTGTTACAAACAGTTGACAGTGACCCAACAGAGAACACATGAGGCTCCCATTTTTATTGGACCTACAGTGTTCGACACTAACTTTTTGGACCTACTAGCCCCGGGGGCTAGTTGGTTTGGAATTTCACTAGCCCCCCTTAATTTCTACTAGCCCTGCTACCAACGGTACCAAATCCTCATTGTATATTGATTTGACGGGGTTGGTTATAAAATAACAACACAAATCAGATTCAAAATTTGTGACATCGCTAACAGCACCCTCCGTCACAATAACCTGATCTCGTGGCAGGCTGCACCTCTGTTAAGAAAAGTAACATACTGTGATGATTATTATTTTAATTTATTATAGTATTTCTGAACAATGTACCTGAGAAACACAGAAATTAGAAATTATTATGATAGATTTTTTTGTTTTTTGGCTGGTGGAGAAAGCCCCAAAAATCGATCTATGTTTGCACCGTTTATAGCACGTTCATAATTCGCGGTGTTTTCTGACGGAAGCGGAAACAACTGCCGAAATCGTGGTCATAAAAACGCTTGAGAAAAAATGTCTAGTTTATAAGGCGTAGTTACAAGCGTTTGTGTGATTCGGTATCGGGCTGGTATCACGCGGTAAACGAAAGCAAAAAGAAAACAAATGTCGTTTTACGCGGACTGAAAGAGCAGCAGTTTTAAGCGAGAATCTGCGGAACATTAATGATTAACAGTGCTTGAGATTTTATTTATATAATGCCAACGCAAATTGGGTACGTGTTTGTTCTATAATCTACTAGCCAATCGGGCTAGCTAGACGATCGTACGTGCTAGCCCGACGGTCACTTTTACTAGCCCCGGGCTATCGGGCTAGCGTTAGTGTCGAACACTGACCTATATACTTACATGACAATAACGTCTTTGAGTCATACTGCCACTTTTTTATCATTTGAAAATGAAATCTTTCGATAATTAATGTCACAAAAACACATATTCATTAATATATAACTTAATTAACTATACATTTACGCCAGTTTAGATCATAAATAGTAGATTCCGGTATTTAAAAAGTCGATTCCGGTAATTCTATGGTGGATTCAGATTCCGGTAATTCTATGCACCCGATGGGGCTCTCAGTGATTTCAAAGTTTTGATCCAGATTTGGTTATAGGATGGGGTTCTCAATGATTTGAAAGTTTTGACCCAGAGGCTATGTCCCCAGGGGTGGGGACAGAACCCGGGTCCAAATATTATAATGCTAAGTGCTGATGACGGTTGTTGTGACCAGCAGACTTCAAGAGTTTGGCCGTATATCTTTCTAAATCAGGGCTTAAGAGACTACATGTGAACATCGAAAAGTACATAGCGATAATTAAATTACCATTTAGTGTCCTCTTTTATAATAAAGGCAGTTTTTTCATCCGAAAAAGTGCCAATTGGTTTTAATTTTGTGTTTTTTATTGTTTGAGTAAAAACCGGAAGACGCCAAATTAGCATTCTGTACCTCTACATGAAGAGTGATGTTGGGGGTAAAAGCCGCACCATACCTTCCGCACTAGGTCAGATACCACTATTGATTTGGGGCTTCTGATTGGTTGAAAAAAGTATAGGTCTATTAGGGCATATAGTCAGATTGTAAGGTAGATTCTGATTGGATTAAATTACCCAAATCATAACAAATCCCCATAAAACATCAAAATATTATGTTTCCATCATAAAACATGTTGATTTAGGATATTTTGACTGAAATTTTCATTTTTATGGATATAATTTTACTGAGAGTATATTTGCAAAAAGTAAAATTTCTTTACTGCCATTCTGGGGGTGGCCACCTTCAGTGAACTATTAGAGGCTGAAAGCATCAGATTATCCCCAATTTGCTGGTCATTTTTGAGTGTCTCTAAGATAGTTCTTTAAAAACAGTTAGGTTTTTTCATCCGTTCCGATATAGGAATAGGGGTTGTAGGCCAAAAGGCTATAATGGAGACCTATGGGAAATGCAATAGTGGCATATGACCACTAGGTGTACCGGAAGTAAAACAAATCCCATTGAGTCCCGTACGATGTTGTTCTTGTATCTACTACAGCCCTTTGGGTTACTAGAAAAATTAAACAAGCATAATCTCTTTTGTCAGGATTGGTGTCTCAATATTAATGTTTTGAAATCTAAAGTGTTAATCTTTAATATACTCTATAATAGCAACTGATCTTTTTCTTCTTTCTGTTCTAGGATGATAACTGTACTCTGTTTATTTCTGTACTTGCTTGTTTATACAGTTTTTCCTAATAAAGAATTGAATTGAATTAATAAGGCCGGTAGGCTAGTAAAAGAGAAATATGTCCTTCTAAACCAATCTTTAAAATGTATCTCCTCTTATAGTTATCGTGGAGTTACATTTTGCGCATCTGGTTGTTTTTCACACGCTCTAAGTGAATTGTATAAGAAAGGTTTGAAAGTCCTTTTATGTTAAAAAGACACTGTCCGTAACTTTTAGCTTATAAAACACACAATAATTATGTTCGCAAACATTACACACTGAACATTATTCAATATTTACTAATTAAAAGCAAGATTGTTTAACGGAATTCAATCGCGGTACAAAAAAAAGAAAATCCACTTCGTGCGTTTGAACTCGCAGCCCAAACTAAAATTACCTTTTCTTTACACTCGCAGTAGAGTATCGGACATCGCTCCCGACTGTGATAAGCGGGCTATACATATTACGCAATACATACTATGGTGAAAACCTATTGCGCTAATGGAAGTCACGTGATCGCAGAAAGGTCAATATTGTGGATCCCACTTTATTTACATATAATTATTAAAACTTTTTTTTTTCAAACTCACGAATGTATTCCTACATACTTCTTAGGGTCTATCCTCATGTTTTCATGTATACATTTCACTGAATAAAAGTCAGACAGTTATTTCGTTATGCTCAGTATCTGCTTACTTACGGACAGTGTCCCTTTAAGGACACATTTTAACTCCATCCATCCGGGTATATCCACAAGTGTGCACGTGTTTGACCATACAGTCACGCCAATTTTACTATATGGCAGTGCGTGCTGGGGATCTTTCGGAAAAAGGAATTTTAATCCTTGTGACTTTACTAAACTGTCTCACAAGTTTGAATTTGAAAAATTACATATAAGATACTGCAAATATATTTTAGGGGTACATAAGAAAACCACCAACTTTGCTGTTATGTCTGATTTGGGTCGTTTTCCCTTCTTGCTAATGGTTTGCTTGAATCTAAAAGTCTTCATCATAAAGGTATTCACTCATGGTACTCAGAAATTGTATTAATTCTTAAAGTACTGAACTGATCAATTTTCTCCCCACTCACCCTCATTAATGTCAATGTCAAACTTGTCAAAACAGTAAAACTAAAATTAATTGAAAAAATCCAGGTAAACTGGGACAAAGACAAAACTAAGCTCCTTCATGGAAAATTGAGAACTTACTTCACTTTTAAACATGATTTCCAATTAGAAGAGACCTGTGTAGTATTGATAATTTGAAAAACGTAATGCCATTGCTAAATAAGTTCCCATAGACGTAAAATCGAAACTGGTAGATATACTAATACTCCTGTGAAACATAGATTGTGTGAACATTGCACTAGTAATTCTATAGATGATGAGATGCATTTTCTCCTAACATGTCCTTACTAATTAGATGAAAGAACTAATTTATTAACATGCATATCTTCAGAATGTTCTAATTTTTCCAGCCTGGATTTGAACAATCAACTTATTTGGCTTTTATCTTGTGAAAATATGCACATGCTGAAAGCATTAGTTACTTACTTAATACAGTCTTTTAAAAAACACAATTAACCCTAATAGTCGTTGTAAGTAATATAAAATTACTGGTGTGATTATAGTTTAAGGTACTGTAGGCGACTCTGCTCAGTGTATGTGCTCTGGTTATTTTGTCATTGTTTGTTTGTTACTTACCAATCATTGCAATCACCGTACTAAATTACTTGCCCCTTTGAGGGCCCTTAATTCGTTAATTCAATCATTTATCTTGAATCTTGTACGGTGTCAGGCCGGTTAAAAACCGCCCATTGAACACAATGCAAACTAGACTATATTTGGAGATCAGTCACAAGTTCCACAACATTCGTTCGCTTAAATACACTTTAATTCTGTGAAATAAACACATTTGGCTCGCAAACGGTCCCATATCTGGAATAAAACACCGATTCAGTTTTTCAACATTTCACGTCATTCATTCACTATGAAATAAACACCTGTGAAAAACACATCTCTACCTAACCTCTGAGGTCATACTCTCCAAAGAAATAATCCTGACAAACACAGTAAAATATTTACTATTCATGACAACAGACATAATACTTTAACATCAGGTTAGATTAAACAATGAATTAAAAACTACTCTTGGGAAAAACACATGCAAACTAGAAACTTTGGATTTTTTCCAGGAACTATTTTAGCACCCTACGACCCGGAAGTACTTCCTGACTGGTCTGACACCATACAATATTTCCCGACATTTTTTCAAAATATAGTTCAAACTAAGATTAACTTACATATTCTTAGTCATGAGACCTTCCTCTCTAGACAACTGCTCAGAATAATAGGTGTCATGTGGCATAAAATAAAATAAAATTCTGATCTTTGTTGATACCGTGAACAAATTGCATTGATTCGGCACCTCTTACATGTGTTCTACTTTCACTTTCAACATTTTCAAGTTGATAAATAAAATCATCATACAACCATGTAAATGGTCTTAGCTCTCACAAACAAGTCAATAAAGTCATTTCAGCCAGAAAAAAAAAACAGGCCTTAAATACTCAAAAATGCCTTTAATTAGGGATTATATATTAGGGAACTCCTTTCGATACACCAGGCATGAATACCTCAGTGGTTTACTTCCTGTATGCCTACTATAACGGAACTATCGGAAATTACAATATGGAGATTAGTAAAGCTAATGGTGATTATTTAGTACATTTTATGACGAAATATTGAACATCATTAGCAAACAAAATGAATCAGAACCACGCATATTCGCAACATGCAGTACCACTGTGGAGATAATACCTCGGTAAAACATATAATAAATCCATTTTGTTCATAGTGTTATGTTGTTGCTGTGTTTTTATAATAAAAGATTAGCCATTATATCTCGTTAATTTTACATTTTACCAGTGCCTATATGTTGTTTTTACCAAGCTCATCTTATTTTTATTTGGCTTATAATATATATCCAAGCTCATCTTCTTTTTTATTTGGCTTATATATATATGGTTTTTACAATGCAGATGAAGGTTTTATCACTGTGTTCATGTAAATAAGCTATTGATGGAGCAATCGGCTGAATAACACTGCACCATTTGGATGATAACTTTGATTTTGAATGCACATTTGTTTTGGCGGGAATCTAAGGCGCGATGACGTAACCAATATGGAAACTTGCGTATTACATTCGTGTAATGCTGCTAAGCCGTGTACGAGATGTTGCGAATGCCAAGGACAGACAACCTTCGGACAAACTACAGGGTGCCTTGCTATGATGAGAGACACAGAAATCAAACGTATGCATTCACTTCCTAAAAAGGATAGCTGCAACACACGCTGATATACTGTATCTCTACTCCATAACACACTCGTCTGGAGTCACAATCAACATATTCACACATATTCATACAATTATAGTTTATATGAGTGGAATCACCTTTAAGGATTCAACCACACACACGCTATATTAAGACAGTGACTATGAACGGTGCCGGATCACTAGAATACAGTGAATTCAATAAATGGTATATATGAAAGGGAGATCATTTGAACGCCCAACGGCAACTTTCGAAAGTATCGCAGATATTCACGTTCACAAAACAGAATTATATATAGGGAGAAATATATATTTATTATATCACTTATATTTATCATATATATATATATATATACATATGTATATAATATAAATATAATGAATATTTTTTCTACACATGCTTTTTCGTGCGTGTTTTTTGTGTTTTGTCTTGTTTTCCTTAAATAGTATAGGAAGATATCTAATTCAATTTAGACTCTAACATAAATGTCACAAGATATGTGTTGTTGAATGTAATATTAGATCTAACAGCAGCATTTCAAATGTAAATTTTGTGAAAATATATTCAGGGTGTGTTCTGTTCCGATTCACTTTTAATAATTCATCAGGGTTCTTTCTTTCCAACTATGGTTATTAATATTTATCCTAAAGAACTTCAGCTTAACAAAGTCAATATATCTGATAATAACGCTTCTTTTTTTGATTTAGATCTCTCGATTGAAAATGGTGAAATAATTAGCAAAATCTATGACAAGCGAGATGATTGTAATTTTGACATTGTGAATTATCCCGAGCAACTTCTTATGGGGTGTATGTATCTCAACTTATTCGTTTTTCAAGAGCTTGTACTCGAGTTGAGGACTTTAATATTCGTAATCTTTGTATAACTAAAAAGCTACTCAATCAGGGTTACCGTTACCATAAACTTCGGCCAGACAGTCCAGACAGACAGACAGACAGACAGACAGACAGACAGACAGAGGGCCAGACAGAGTGCCAGACAGAGAGCCAGACAGAGAGCCAGACAGGCCAGACAGAGACCCACACAGGCCAGACAGACAGACAGACAGACAGACAGACTGACAGACAGACAGACAGAGGGCCAGACAGAGGCCAGATAGAGAGCCAGACAGGCCAGACAGAGACCCAGACAGGCC